>WWET01000036.1:688361-713997 GCA_011038615.1 Limnodynastes dumerilii | reverse complement strand
TGGTTGTCTGCACATATGATAAGGTGTACAATAAGAGCCGGTGAAAGAAACGTCCCATTGGTAGTGGAAGAAACATCTTCTCTATCTGCCACGTCCCTATGTGCACCATCTTTTAACCATGAAATGTTGGAGGGCATTCTATATGTTCTCCAGTAGACAGATACATATACTGTCAATGTTGCATTCTACACTAAAACATATTAGGGCGAATTTAGATTTAGAGCAAAAAAGAAGCTAATCTGAACATGGATAAATCATGTTACAATGTCTTACAGTGCAAACTGATTACATTGTGTTATTAGCAATGACAATAGTTACATATAACATTCAATACAATGATTAACAGAGAGTATAAAATACATGAACAAGGAATACAATACATGTACAAAGCAAAATTTAAATACGGAAAAAAAAAACAACTCAAAAAAAGTGCAATATATAAAAAAGGTGCAGGATATGTGTGTAGGAGCAGAGTAACGAAAGAGAAAGACAATGGTGAGAAAAAGGTGAGAAGTGATGAGGACAAGGAAGTGGGGTGATGACAAGAGGGAGGAGGACCTTGCACATAAGAGTTAACATGCTAAGTGAGAGAGGACAAATATACGGGAAACACAGGGATGAAGAAGGGGAAGGACAGGGATGAAGAAGGGGAGGACAGGTAAGTTTAGGTGGAAGAAGTGTAGGCTAGCCTGAAGAAGTGGGTCTTGAAGGAGCGTTTGAAGGATTGGAGGGTGCTGGATTGCCTAATAGGAGGTGGTAGGTTGTTCCAATGGAGAGGGGCGGCCCGGGAAAAGTCTTGGTTGCGGGAGTGAGAGGTAGTTAACAGGTTGGAGTTGAGGCGACGATCACCAGCAGAGCGGAGGGGACGGGAGGGAGTCTGGATAGAGGAGAGAGTCTTGTAAGTTATGGTGAGAAGTTTGAAGATAATTCTGAAAGGGACAGGAAGCCAGTGCAGAGAATGACAGAGAGGGGGTGGAGGAAGTGTATTTGGAGAGGAAGATGATTCTGGCTGCAGCATTAAGTATAGATTGTAGTGGTGAGAGACGGACCAGAGGGAGGCCAGAGAGGAGAATGTTGCAGTAGTCCAGACGGGAGATAACAAGAGAGTGAATGAGCGTTTTAGTGGCATCAGCAGTTAAGAAGGGTCTGATGTTGCAGAGATGAAAGCGGCAGGACAGTGAGAGGGCGTGGATGTGGGGATCAAAAAAGAGAGAGGAGTCCAGGATGACGCCCAGGCAGCGGGCTTGGGTGGAGGAAGAGATGGTGGGGTCGTGAATAGTAATGGAGATAGTAGGGGTACAGGGGATACGAGAAGGAGGAAAGTCTACAATTTTAGTTTTGGCCATGTTAAGCTTCAGAAAGCGATCGGACATCCATGAGGAGATGGTAGAGAGACAATCCGACACTTTAGATAGAAGTTCGGGGGAGAGGTCAGGTGAGGAGAGATAGATTTAAGTGTCGTCAGCATAGAGGTGGTAGTTAAAGCCAAAGGAGCTGATGAGGTCACCCAGAGAGGAGGTGTAGAGTGAGAACAGAAGGGGACTAAGGACTGAGCCCTGGGGCACTCCAACGGGAAGAGGAGTGGTAGGGGAAGAGGAGCTAGGGGTTACGACAGAGAAGGAGTGGTCTGAGAGATAGGAGGAGAACCAGGAGTGGACAGAGCCAGACAAGGGCTATAAGAGTAGGATGGAGACACAAAGAAGTGATAAAGGCAGGAATAACAGAAGAGAGGATCAGAATAAGTGAAATGTGTGCATAAGATTATGTTTAAAAAACATAACCTTGAATAACAAGTAAAACAAATATAAAATATGGCAAAGCAATTAAGTGCCAGGTTAGAAAAAGTCCAAAGCAGTCATCAGAAGCATCTTCAGTGTGGTTTCAGATTGCCATGCACAGGAGTGTGGTTGTAGATGGATTAATCATGAAATGCTGGTGTGGAAGTTTTAAAGTGATGTTCCTTATTGTGTGTTTTCTGGAAGTTGCTGCTTGGGTTGGAAATAATCTGTTTTCTCTGTTTTCCTCCTGTTTAACTCCAAATATCACTTAAAATTAATCACTTTAAATGTATTCACCTAGCAGCCTATACTGCACTATTATATAGCTATATTAACATGTGTTCACCCTAATTGCTAACAAGCTTCAGTAACTCCTCCCAGCACAAGGTGCCATAAATTAAAGTTCAACAAACAAACAGACCCTAGGATACCAGACCTCAACTCTCAAACAAATTCAGAGAAATACATCTACTAGGCCCTTAAAGGGAAATGATATTACCTAGAGAATAACAGCATACCCTCCAACATGACCCCCTCCAGAAGAGAGAAGAGATGGTGTCAGGTCCTAGTAGTTGCTTCAGTAGTGTTAGTATGAAGAGAAAATGCTTAGCATTTTACAGTATACTAAAGAGTGTTATATTTGCACTGCAATTTACAGTTAAACTCTGGGTTGCCGACTTTTTAAAGAGAGAACCCGGAGGGAAGCCAGATATTTCTGCAAAGGGGCAGGGCTTAATGATGCAATTTACACAAATTGCACCACTGTCAATCACTCCTGTAATCTTTATTGTTTCAGGGGATGGGCGGGGCTTGATGACATAATCAAGCCCAGCACATTCCTAGTAATGTTAGGGATTACAGGAGTGATTGATGGCTGGTCGGGGCTTGCGGGAGCTTTGCCGGCTCTCCCGGGATACCGGGAAAACTGCCAAATTTTGTGAGTCTCCCGGATGTTCCGGCAGAGTCGGCAACCCTGATTAAACTGGGAAACATTAGTATTGAGTCAGAGTTTGGGAGTAAGGGTAAAAAAAAATGTGCAACTCGGCTAAACCATTTTTCAAAGTAAGGCGTGTTAATTAATATAAAAAAATTTATATGCAGGGAAAATACTTTACTTTTACACATCGAACTTAAATACTGCATAGCTTTATGTTTATTCTATAAAATAGAGTTGAGCTAAGAAACTTCACCTCTTAATTTTAATTCTGGTTTCACAAATTTATATTACCTCCCCTTGCAATTCAACATAGTATTGCTCAGGTCCACACTTACACCTAAAAAAAAGTGTAAGTGCAACTCTGAATCAGCCCCATTGTCTCTCAACTGCAGTTCTCTTTTTGCTCTAACTCTAAATCTGTTCCATTGTGCAGTCTCTAATTGAGGAGGATTAAGAAATAATCTGTGTATTCAGAAAACAAGTGATGCTTGTGTGTTCTATCTTAAAGATGGAAATAAGATGATGCAAAGAAGCATCTAGTATACAAATCCTATAATGTTAATGTATGTACGATACTGATACAACTACCTAAGCACATTGATGCTAAACAAGGAACACATGTATACTATAACTAGCCTGTTTATATAACTTAACTTTTAAGCCTTCCATGAGTCGGTGGAAATATTTACAGTTCTAATTTATCTTAATCCCCCAGGCACTATTGTTCTCTGAAGAAGAAAATATCCAACTTTGTAATACTCCCCACTTGAGTAAACATTTGTGACCATCTCCCTGGAGCATCAGACCAACAAAAAGAAAACGAAAGGGGAAAAAATGTTTTTCAGCAAATTCATCATAAGAAACTGAGGAGTAACCCCCACTCTACAGGTCTACACAATGCCAATATATAAAGTATGTCTAGGATGGTATATAATAAACCTTTGAACTATATCCCCATTATTTCTCTCATAAACATTGTTGACATGAACAATTAAATTGATGCATTTGTTAATACACCATGCAACATTTTCTATCTAATAAAGCACTTTAATATATATTAATAGGTGTCCGCTTATGAAAGGCCAATGCTTAGCCAACATCTATGTAAAGGTAGATTGAGAAAGACTCTTTTTCAAAACTCCTAAGATTATACACGGAATTACATATAACTTTAAGGGTATTATTCATTTAATGGCAGAGTGCATTACAGGATAACTATGCCAGGTTTTAACTCCAGTGAATTCTTTTTGCACCCAAGAGAGGTGGGTAGAAAGCCGTGGAGTCATGGTACCGTTATATAGTAATAAATACACTCTTAAACAATCCTGCCTTTTCTCTGGATCACTGTGTGCTCACAGACAACATGGCACTTAAATAGTTTCCTATAGAAGCATGACTATAGATGCAAAGACAAGTTAACCAGAGGAACATCATATACGTGGTCAAAAACAATGTAGTCATTTTAAAGACAACCGTCGCTGACAAATAAATGCAAACAGCCATGCAATCTCCATATTCACGCATTAGAGTGGTTGAATCTAAAGTAGGGTTGTTGATTTTTCATTGCTTCCCTCTGGGAGATAATGGAGGAAAGACATAGATGCCGGCATGCATTATTTATGTAAATCGCAATTTGCGTCATCAAGTCCCACCCTGCCCCTAGTAATACTAGGAATAGTAATGTTGCTTGGCAGGGGGTGGGACTTAAGGGCATGATTTGCAGGCTCTCCTGGTATCAGTGAGGGGTATACGGGCGTATGCTATACCTCCCACTGATTTAATAGATTTTCATACCGCCACTTCTAAATTTCCACTTCAACCAATGCATGAAATCCCAAAAATCAGGAGTCTCTTAGATATTCTAGGAGAGTCAGCAACTCTGAGATAAAGTCCTTAATGACATTTAGGGCCAGATTTACGAAGCTGCGGGTTTGGAAAAGTTGAGATGTTGCCCATAGCAACCAATCAGATTCTAGCTCTCACTTTTCTATTACATACCAGAGAATGTCAGCTAGAATCTGATTGATTTCTATGGGCAGCATCTCCACTTTTGCAAACCTGCAGCTTAGTAAATCTGGCCTCCCATGTGTAGTTATGCATCGGTTTAATACACACAAAATGCTGATACTGTTATTTCCAGTACGTTCTAGTGAAATGAAGCTGTAATGTTCTCAATGGTGCTTAATTACACATGCGACAAAGAACTAATTAAAGTGGCATTTTTTGACCCGGCATTTCTTTCCCGGAAAAACCCGGGTTTTTCAGAGTTGGTGATGTGAAAGCGGCATAAGACTCCCTTCCCTGCAGCCTTACCCTAAGACTCCCTTCCCCGCAGCCTGACCCTAATACCCCTTTCACACTGCCAATGGTGAAAAACCAGCAGGCTGTGAAATCCCATTTCCATGGTGACCAAATAACATTTGGTCACCATGGAAACGGGATCTCACAGGCTGTCCAAGGGTATAAATACACCCCAATGACAGCAGAGCTGTCATTAGCGTCGGGATGTCCTGTGGTGCAGTCGGTCCATAGGGTTTTTTATTTTTCGAAGACCTCCCCCACAGATTAAAAGCTTGGAAGATGGGATCCTATTCAAGATGGTAAGTGCTTATTTTTATTTATTATTTTTATGCTATTTTTTATTACTTTATTTTATGTATTTTATAATTAGCAGTAATTTTTTTTATTATTTGGGGTGTTAAATAATCATTGTTTATTTATAGGGAGGCAATCTGAACCAATCGGGAGGCAATATGAAAGAACCGTGTTGAAAACAACCCTGGCGCTTTCACACTGCCACCCTTCCCAGGTAGGACCCGGGAATAACCCTTCTTTTTTGCTTTTCTTTCGACCCGGGTCGACCGGAAGTGGACGTTTCACACCGCCACCAAATACACAGGTTTTTGCCTATTCCCGGGTTTTTGGCCAAAAACCCGGGTATTTGGTGGCAGTGTGAAAAGGGTTTAGACTCCCGTTCCCACTGCCTGACCCTAAGACTCCCTTCCCCGAAGGCTAACCATAAGACACTTATCCCTGCAGCCTAACCCTAAAAATCCCCTACCCACAGCCTGACCCTAAAACTCTCCTTCCATTACCCTAAACTCCCCTTTCACTACTCTAACCCAAACCCTGTTCATTCATTACCCTAACCCTACCCTCCCCACAGCCTAACCCTAAAACTCCCCAGAGAGTGTAACTCACCTCTCCGGTCGATGCTGCGGTGCAACAGTTCTGCGGCCGCGTTTTAGAAAAATGAATGGGTAAGTTTGCTGATCAGCATACTTATCCATTCGTAAAAAGAATATTACAAAATGGTGGTCTTTTCGAAACAGAGACAGAGGCAAATTAGCTTTAGGTTGTCTCTACTTTTAAAAGAATCATTTTGCAGCAGCAACTCCCACCACACCGCATGTACTTCATGGGTTTTATCATTCATTGACAAGTATATCATGACAATCCACAGAGTTCTATGTTTTGACTTATTATACCCTGTTTAAATGCTTTCCTGTAAGCACAAAGTAAGTAAAATTATTTTATTCACATAAAAAAGGGAGTACAGAAATATAGGCAACATTTTTCCCACTCAAATAAAGCAGTGGAATTATAAATAGAACAATTCATCTTTTACTGTGTTCTGTTATCCAATAAAGGTTCCAGTGTAGGTCAGACTTAAGCAGACAATAACAGAATAAAAAAGTGATGTATAGGTGAGGAGGAACCAGCAACACGGTCAGATTAGGTTAGAAAAACCACAAGGGATCAAGAGAAATCTGGGGAAATGATTAGAGGAAACTGAAATAAAGTCCAAGATTATTATTAGTATATTGTGGTTGTCCTATTTCATGATAGGTAATGTCTTACAATCATTTAATGTTAATTATAAAACATTGTCTCCACATTTTACTATTTAAATATCAAATGAATTAGCAGGATTATATATTCGGTGCTTTTAGCAAATTATATTCAATGTGCTGTATTTTGGATTTAAAACAAGAAACGAGCATGTCATCAATTATAAAGAAATGTATTATACATAATTACCCTACAATACATACAATACTTAGGGATCTTTGGACCTAAATCAGAGTGAAGGCCGCACGGAATTACGGACGTACCTAAATATACGCACGGACGAGATCCATAAGATCATTTCAGAGACGCTACAAAATGAAGTTAACCACACCCCTAATCTCAGGACTGTCACGTATGAACGGTTCTCTAGGTCTGTGGATGTGTTTCCTTATTGTGAATCACATGGAGGCCATCTAGGTAGTTAAAGTTAATCAGCATTCACTTAACCACAACAAAATGCAAATATTAATTAACAAATCAAAACTACTTTGTATTTATCTCTACACTATTATCTGACTATTAAAAGGATTATGCGATAGTTTTTTTTTCTAATATAAGATGGTAAGTTTAACCCTTAATGTGCCTTCGTGCAACTAAATACCTGTGTAGTGTAAGCTTATTGCTATTTCTATCAGTTACAATTATGTTTTATTAAAAAAAAAAAATTTTAAAATATCATTATAATCAACTTTTTACATGTTGCATACATTTTTATGTTACATATAAAAAAATTACAATATTTAAATTAATGTAAAAAGCTCATTTGCATTAAGAGTCTTTCCCCTCTAGCCACGTATGCGGGACTCATTCCATGCTGATGCGTGAATCAGTCCTAAGTCAGCCATTCGTTTCTGTGAATCAGACGGTCATCATGCGCAGTATATCCGCTCGTAAAAATGCACACACAGATTCTGCACTTAAGTGTAAATCAGGCCGTTAAGGGATCAGGTTGCCGCTTATTTCGCCATTTCGAATTGAAGAGTAGCAGTTCAGATGTTATCGCTAGTCATCTCCATGAAGAATGGTGCTTCACAGTGGCCGGCCAAGTTCCGAATAGTGAGAATGGAGAAAGGTAAGCAATCCTTACCCTAACCCTCCATGCTCCACAGCTGAACCCTAACTCTCCATGCCCTGCAGCCTAAACCTAACCATCCATGCCCCTCAGCCTAGCCCTAACCCACTATGCCCCTCAGCCTAGCCCTAACCCACTATACCCCGCAACCTAACCCTAATCGCCACTGCAGCTGCTTCTTGCTATTGAGAACGGGTGAACAGTTATCCAGTTCCAATAGTAATTTTTTCATTCCAGCATATTTCAAACACTGATCCAGTCACCATTTAGGTGGCGGCTGCATCATGTTTGAAATAGGACTGTTCTAATTGGCAGCTGCATCCTGGATGTTACAATGTTAGTTTGGGTAATTCAAATTTGCAGTGGAATAATAACTGTTAGGCAAAAAATCCCTAACATGGTTTAATGCAACTTCACCAAAGTTGTTCATTAAAAACTGACCACAGTATTATTTGAATGTGGACCAACCTACAGCAGTCATCCTAATAAGCTTGGAGAGCTGGATTCACATTAAAGGGCTAATCCTGAGCTGCTATTACACTTTTTTAAAGTGCAAGTGTAAACCTGAGCAATACCACAGGGCCGACTCTCTCGGAATGTCCTGGAGACTCCCAATATTTTTGGGAGTTCTCCAGGTATCCCGGGAGAGCCGGCCAATCTCCCGCAAGTCCCACCATCAGTGCATAACTACTGTAATCCCTAGTGTTACTAGGGATGTGCAGGGCTTGATGATGTCATCAAGCCCCGCACATTTGATGACATCTCAAATCCCACATATCCCTAGTAACACTAGGGATTACAGGAGTGAGTGACAGGGGGTGGGGCTTAAGGATGCGATTTGCATAAATTGCGTCATTAAGCCCTGTTCCCTTGCAGAAATCTATGGCTTCCCTCTGGGTTGAACTGTAAGAGGAGGAAAGTTTTAGTTGTGAAACCAGAATTCAAATTTAGAGGTGAAGATTTCTTAGCTTAACTCTATTTTACAGATTAAACATAAAGCTATGCAGTATTTGAGTTCTGCATGCAAAAGAATTTAAATTAATTAACACCCCTTACTTTGCAACATAGTTTAGCCCAGATATACACTAGTACCTGTTTTTTGCCCTTACTTTTAAACTCTGCATTAGCCCCTATGTTGTACAGTATCATACCCTCCAAATGTACTTATTTAGCAGGTACGGTACCAGTTTTTAATGGCCTGTACCGGCTAAAAAGGCTCCTGTGCCGGATTCTGTCCCAACAGTTCCCTCCCCCTATATTCACCTTCCAGTCCTGCAGCATCTGATCACTATAACAAAGCTGCAGGGACTCCTACAGCTATAGTGACAATACCCTCTCCTGAGAGTTCTTATCTCATATGATAAGGTGTAAAATGAGATTTTACACCTTATGATACATGCAAATGAGAGCAGATTAAAGTCACACCCCTTTGTAGGTTAAGCCACACCTCCTTCACAGACACACATCCCCCAGGTGTACCTATTTTCTATTAAAAAACATTGGAGGGTACGCATTATGAAGTTAAAGGTTTACAAAACCACACAACAGCAATACATGTACATGTTCAGTGTTATAAAAATAAAATATTAGCAACAAAAAAAATTCCCAGAATGAATGAAGATGAAATCCATATATAAACATAATTAAATCTTAGTTATACTATATTTTGTATGAAATGAGCTCAAAACCTATAGGTTGTCTACAATTTAAGAGCAACATTCAACAGATAGAAATGTGGGATTTAAAGTACAGATGACAGTGACTCTGCAGCCAAATCCTCTGAATTATGCTAAAGACAGAGTACAGACACAGTGAGATTTCTCAAGCGAAATCCAATCCGCTTGAAAACTGAAACTAGTTTCACTTGGAAGTTACTCCTTGATCAAGGACAAAGCTGTAACATTGTCAAATACTCCCCCTCTGTATGTGTGGCTGAGAATGTTTTCTTTTTTTTTTTTCAGACCCCCAAGAGGTTGCATTCCAGTAGTGCTCACTCACTACTGACACTTAAAGAAATCATTTTTCTCTGAAGACTAAGTGGTGATTTATGCCCATAATTATTGCAATATACCAGGACAACTTTAAAGACAGACTTTAGCTAGTGCAAAAATTACAGTATCCAGGGATTGCCAGATATCTAGCTGAATTTCATTAAATAAACTGAACCATTTGTCAGCTTTATGTGAATAACTGCTAACGAGCTCATAATTGCTTTTTTTTTTTACTGAAAACAATGTAACTGATATGTATGCAGCCTTAATAAATTAGTGTTTATACATTGTGAACATTTGCTAACAATATGATTGGTGCATCGTAACACCAGGCTATTAAGACTCTTTCACTGAAGCATTGTAACTCCATAAGGAGTGATCCTGGGGGTTATTAGGTCAACGCCCATTTATATCTGTGTCTCTCTCTAGAGCTATTTTTTTACATGTAAGTGCAGCATGTATTAGCTCTCCAGAGTAGACACAGAAAGAAGGATGCTAAGTGGCCGATCTGTCTGTGATCGTTTCCGTGTGCTCTGTGCTAGTAAAATGAGGTGTTAAAATATATTTAAATCAGACATTGGTATACCATACCACGACTTATACCACTGATTGCATTGAAAAGCTGTAAATCTCCATATAATTCTATTATCTTCTATGTTTCCATATTGCCTCTTCTAAAAATCCATACCGCCACATTTAAGTTTCCACTTCAACTAGTGATTTGAATGAGAAAATGGGTGGTTTAGTGCTGCAACAAGTGCAGTAGAAGCCTAAATTCCCTGCACTTCCGATTTAAATTTAGCACCAGCTCAGGGCTGCTGAATGTGTAAGAGGAAATTTAAATTAAATGGCCCTATTGTTATTGTTCTAACACAGTCCTACATGTCTTATAAATTAAACTGTTAAATTTCTGCAAGAATAAATTTAAATCACTATTAAATACATGGACACTTGACTGTGGATCAAAAAATTTGATAATTTATACATTTAAAATTTAGGATCCATGTAGGATCATACTAATAATTAGTCTAATATTGATTGGGCCAAAGAAAGCAGGTAAAAATAAATCCAGTTTACATTTAAACAGCCATATGAACAGATAACCAAGGAAAACAAAGTCAACAAACCAGGCGTTCTCCTTCCGCATCCGACACTGTACCTCAACTAGGTGTTTAATGAGACCTTCCTCATAGACGAGATTCAATTCAGACCGGGCTACGTCTACAGCTGAGTTCGTTAACAATTGTGCCACGTTGGCCTACCACCACCTCCACCAACTTTACCGCCATAAGCAAACCTGTACCACCTGCTTTCGCACACCAGAAATATCAGTCAACAGGACAAACAGGGGTGAGAGTGTGCGTAAATTCAAGTAAGAAAAAAGGGTAATTATCTGTAGCAGAAGCCCTAAGTAGATTACTAGGTAAAGACTCCTCCCAATACTTCCTACTTAGCCAATCTTTGGGAAATTCAAGTGAGTGACATCACTCCATTCAACCCCAGGGAGTTACCCTATTTCCTGATTTAAAAAAATAATAATAAGATACTTTTGAAACATGCAGACTTGTAGAGGCTGCTGCATTGCACCCCTGAGCCTATCTGCCTCTACACCTCCATTTGCATGTTTTAAAAGCATGCTTATTTTCATTACTCTCTATCCAGAGTTGCCAAGGTTGGAACTCTGAATAGGTCACACACATTTTTTTCCAAAAAAGCAAACAGATAGGTTGATTTTCTGCTGTCTACTTAATGAAAACATTCTGAATGAGAAGGTATGTTCTTTTAATGCTTGCAAGAGTTTCAAAGTCAAAAATGTTTAATTTTAAATTGATTTATTCAAAAACGATTGATTGGATTAGCAGAAGTCTTTGTTGTGGCCAGATCATATCTTAATAAAAACCGTAATGGGCTGTGGAATTGTGAGAAACTCAGAGGGGGTCATCGAAGAAAATTCAGCTGTGATCTGCACATCCCTAGAGGAAAGTACGTTAAAATGGGAATTGATCAAAGCTAAGTATACAGAAATATCCCTTGTAAAGACTGTTAAGTACCTGCGACAGAGTATATTTTGACATAAAATTTTCAGCAAAACAGTGAAACGGTTGTTTGTTCATCTCTAAACAGAAGGTAAACTCACATTCAAACGTGAATATAAAGGGCCAGATCCAGAACTACGTACGCAAGCGATTTTACGCTAGCCGCCGATGTAAATTAGCCCATTAGTATTTACTGCACATGCGCACAGCAGATGCTATGCCACGTAACTTTGAACGTACATACCAGCCACGTATCAACAGCGTAACTACGAACTATGGGGCGTGACATCCATACGACACTCGTAATTACGCTTTGGAGGCGGGGTGAGGCATTTAAATTATACAGTATGGGCGTGCTTAGGCATTTACGTATGTGAAGCCTTTAAGTATGTCAGTAGTTATGCATTGAAAAGTTAAGGTAGGGTTTCGCAAGCCTAAAACAGCCAAAGTACAAGCGAGGGGAGTGCCTAGGGGAGTGCATGGAATATACGCTAGCGTAAATACGCTACACGATGAATCGTAACAAGCACTTAGGTCTGGATCTACCCCAAAGAGGGTGGTGGAGCCAAGACTAACAAATGATAGGTGCAGACATTTTGCCAAGAGAAATGTTAAATATTAGCTCTGTTGGTTAAGTTCATAATCATGAGAATGCAATGAAATGCTAGAGATTGAAAATTGCATTTCTGTATCTGTATGATGGCTATCTATTAAGTTAGCAAGGTACAGGTATGTGTTATTACTATGGACCTGATTCAGATCTCTGTGTGACTTATGTACACTCAGAGATCTGTTAATAGGCACAGAAGAGAGAAGTGCACTTACGTGTCCAGAACCCTACATTAACTTCTCTGTACGGATCTGCTGCTCTCCTCACCCGGCCCTTCCTTAGCATACCTAACCCTGCATGGGGTTTGCAGATTTGAAGTGCCGGCCCCTTCTACGGAAGTTCTTCGGTGCGCAAATCCCCTTACAGACTTATTTCTGAATCAGGGCCTATGTGAATTGTATGGTGCAAAAAAAAAAAACCCAGAATACTGTTTCTGTGTCTGTCAGATGTTTTTTAGATAAAGCAGTTCTTGATAATATTGGAAGGGATTCATTTTGCAAACGTGTAGTATCCTTCCAGTGCGGATCTGATTCCGCAGGATCCAGGATGCTCTACAGGAAGTCTTTCCAACAGCGGGATGGCGCAGGAAGTGTACATCGCCTACACAGAGTAAGAGCGTTCCAAGCACCCTCTGCCCTATCCACACTTCCCCAGTATAAGTGAGGACGGCATGGAAATCTTAGGGTAGGGGACATAATCCTGTACGCTTATACACAAGAAAGATTGGATACAACAGGGGTCCAGCACATATCCCTGCTAGCTCCGAGTGGGGTGGTATTGTAAGTCTGGATCCAGTCCATTATTATTAAAAATACCAGGTGTCATAATTCTCAACTACAAAATGAAATGAAATTGAGTTACAGAATTGCTCCACAAAATAAAGTGATGTGACACATCTTTTGTACATATACACAAATACACTTTCCCCAATTACTCCTCCACTCCTGACAACCTTACTCTCCTCTCTATCCTCAGATATGTCCCCCTTTAGCTTGGCATCGATCATGTACACATTCTATTTATTGTATATGAATTGTGAATATTTATTAGCATCATTTTTCCATATGCATTAGCAATAACTCCAATAAGTTGTTTACGTAGTGATGGACGGGGAGAATTTGACAAAAAGTTGCCAATCAACTCCCATACCAAACAACAGAAACATAGAGATAGAGGGCAAATAGCCAAAAAAGCCACGTGGACCATTCAGTCTGCCCTGTTGTTTTTTAATCTATACTGCCCTTAGACCCTATATGACTCTCAATTTATTTTAATAATTAGGATATACTTATATTTAGCCAAAACATATTTAAATTGTTTGTAAATTGCCTGTACCACATCAGTCGGCATGTTATTTCATGTATCAACTAACTTTTCAGTGAAGTATTTTTCTGCAGTTTTCCTCTAAACCTACCTCACTCCTGGTGTTCTTATATACCTTTTCCTTTAAAAATGCCATGCTCCTTCAACTCTTGAAATATTTGAAGGTTACTATAATATCCTCCTCCAACTTCTGCTCCAAGCTATACATGTTTAGTTCCTCTAGTCTTTCTTGGCATGTGTTGTGACCAGAGCTGGATTAAGACCTCATTTGGGCCCCCGCTCCCTTGCACCACCATTCCCCCCAATGAATAGCACAATATTTTTAGTGTTTCGCTTATTCATCCCCTTTACATTTGTCATTTCTCCTCCTTATATTCAATATTGACACATATCTAACTCTTTATTATAAAATGTAAACAACCAAGTTAAAATCCATATAATCACCATTACCAAGTTAAAATCCTTATAATCCCCATTGCCACATTAATATCCCCATAATCCCCATTGCCAATTTAATATTCCCATTGCCAATTAAAAATCTCCATAATCCCCTTTGCCAATTTTAAATCCCCATATTCCACATTGCCAATTTAATATCCCCATTGCCAAGTTAATATGCCCATTCAATACCCCATAATCCCTATTGCCAATTTAATATGCCCAATGCCATTTTAATATCCCCACTGCCAATTTAATATGCCCATTGCCAATTTAATATCCTGATAATCCACATTGTCAATTTAATAGCCTCATAATCCCTATTGCTAATTTAATATCCCCATAATCCCCATTGCCAGTTTATTATGCCCACTGCCAGTTTAATATCCCCATTGCCAATTTAATATCCCCATAACTCCAATTGCAAATTTAATATTCCCATAATCCCCATTGCCAATTTAATATGCCCAATTCCAGTTTAATATCCCCATTGCCAATTTCATATGCCCATTGACAATTTAATATCCAAATAATCCCCACTGCCAATTTAATATCCCCATAACCCCACTGCCAAGTTAATATCCTCTATGGCTGCTCAGTGCTGGCATAAGTAGAAATATAAGTGCTTACCTGTCTTCTTCCAGTCGCTCTTTTAATTTTGCCCACAGCCAGTAATAGCAATATTGATGGAGCCTTTAAAATTCTGTAAAGCATTTTTATAAGGCAACTTTAGAAAGCAAATCCAGGACTGGATTTTGGTCCAGCTGCTGATCCGCAATAAACCCACCGCTACTGTAAAATTGAAATGCTCCCCCTGTCCACCTTACTGAGCTTAGGCAGATGGAGTGGATGCACCACCATGTCAGATGGATCTCCTGGTGTACAGAACTAAGTTCCATATGCCTGTAGATCCATTGTGGAACATCGGGCATGTGCATGCACATAATTAGATATTCACCTGACTTACGCAATCAGCGTGTGGAAGTCGGGAAACGTTATTAAGTATGAATTCAGCCCTTTGTGGTTCAGGAGATATTCAGCACTACAATTCATTAATTTTACATATGTTATTGATCTTCTAGAAAAATCACCATCTGAATACTACTATATTAGTTTTTTCTTGCTTAAATGATACAGCATGACGATGTTCTGAATAATAGGTTGTGGGAGATACAAAATACCTTTAGAGAAAGATAATTTGTTTTCCAGCCAATTGTAAGATCTACAATGGAAATTTAATCATTTACAGAATCATAGAAAATTGCACTTGGCACCAAGGCTTAGATTTAAACCAACCACAGGCATTCAGAGATGGCGTGTCTCGGACATTGGCCTTTATTATTAGCGTACACTGTTACATCTTCTTGGTGTAAATGTGGTTATTTGTCAACCAGGTACAGGATCACTAAGATATACCATGAGCTATGAGAAATACTACTTGGCCACATTTGTTGAACATCATTATATTTCTAAGGCCTGAAAAGAAACAGGTTAAATCGCAATTCTTCTTCTGTAGATTATTACAAGATGTTCTTCTATTATAAATGTTTAGAATAAATGTCATTCACAAAGTTTCCTTTTTAAATTAGTGCACTGTTATGTTACAGTTTCTAAATATTTGTTTCAAAGACGTCTAACTTGTGCACACATTCTCCTGAGGATGTCTACAAGAAGTTACAGCATGTGTTCTTTTCAAAGTCTAACGAACATTTCAATATACATGAATATGTGAATGCCACAGTAAAGTATTTTAATACCACCAGCTATTTAGTAAAATAATATAATAAGATTTCTGACCCATACACATTTATTGGCAAAATAAAAATCATCTTTACTTTAAACCTACAAAAACAAACAAAAAAAACTATTAAAAACCCTTACCTAAACACTGGAGGGTTATCTGACAATTATTGTGCCAATCATAGGATTATTATCAGATAACTTCAACATCTAACCAGCATGTACTGTCCCATGATGCTGCAGAATCCTGTGAGAAACTGCATCACATCATGTGATTTCATTTTCCTAATTTTTCATCAGTGATGTCCCGAGAAAACTACAGTGTGTACAGACACACAATCTACACTGCAATGACTCCTATTCACACATCTGCATATGGCCACCTTGTCGGCATACATATCATTGCAGCAAAGGCTTATAGGAAAGATTTGTAAAAGATTCACAGTAAAATAGAGAGCAGTGAGCATGGGGGCCATTGATAACCTTGACCACTACCTGCCATGCTTTATTCCCATGTAACAAAAAACACAGGACCCAATGCAGAATTTCAAAAAGTGGTGGTGTTCCAAACTGTCAGGACAAGAACAGACCGGTGGAAGGGGGGAAGCTTGTGCTTTCAAGTGGGAGGGGTTTAGTATCACAGTATATGTAGCACAGAGGACTCCACTTCTGTTCTGTTACCATTTTAAGTGGGGACTGATGGAGATATTAAAGTAGGTTACAGCTACTGGAAGTCATTGCAAGAGATAGGAGTGGGTTCCCTAGAGGATGCGCGGATAGACTTCTCCTGACATTGTGTTGGAGTGATTGGATCTTAGTATCCGGTCCACAATCGCCATAACATAAATTGAGTTGGAAAACCCTTAAGTAAAGAATAATGGAAGACGAAAGACCCCATTTGTACATGTACAGTTACACTTTTACACTTTAACCCTGTGCTCTTCAACCAGCTACTATATTTTACCAGGGAGGGAAGTAAATAGACATAGCATAGCAAGGAGTGGGGGCCCTTGACAGCTGCCCTCCCTACACCCATGGAGGATATGCCAGAGTCTGGCAACTTAGACAGAACTCATTCTATAAGTGCTGAGCACTCTTTATCATTACATTGCCAGCAGCAGACAGCTTCTTCATAAAGTACTAAGCACTGTCAAAGCTGCCAGCTTCTGGCGTGTCCTCCACGGGTGCAGACTGGGCCGCTATCAAGAGCCTTCTCTCTCTCCTCTGGGCTCCGTAGCAGCTGCACCCCCTGCTCCCATGGTAGTTGCACCATTGGATGACACAGTCTCCAGGAACCTTTCTCATAAACGACCCTCAGATGTCAGTTACTTGCTGTGCTTTAAAGTCACCTTAAAATGATAGGATGAGATCAAGAGACAGCTAGCTCTAAGCTACAACCAAAACCAAGATTGCTCAAATGCAGGTTATAATTTAGAACTCTGACTGCGGCCTCCACTCCTTCTCTATCCGAGATGTCACTAGATCTGGAGCTATTACCCCTCATACTCATTTGTCAGTAGTACTACACATTATTTATTTATTGTTATTTATTTTTAACAGGTTTTTATATAGTGCCAGCAGATTATGTAGCGCTTTGCAATTTTTAACAGTTAGGATAAGCAAAACTAGGTAGAAACAAACAGACTGGGTGGGTAAGAAGGCCTTGCTCACAGACTTACACTCTGTAAGACAGTGGGTTTGATACATAAAGACAAGTGCTATATAACACACAATGGACCAGCCAGGTTGTTTGGTAAAAGTGCTCATTGGCCACATAACAGTGTTAGTAACAGAGATGAGGGAATTTTAGAGTAGAATGAGAGTGTGTGTGGGTTTGTGTTAATAATGTAATAGAAAGGCATAGCGTAAGGCAAAGTGGTACATAGAACATAGAAAATCATGTGAAACAAACACTTGGTTTTTAGGATTAGGTATTTGATTAGGTGCGTCCTATGAAGACTGCAAAGACAAAAACATTCATAGAAAAACAAAAATCACAGGCAAGCAAAATACTTCAACGTCCAAGTTGCCCTCATTGCGATTGTATCACCATCACAAAACAACAATTTTTCACTTTTATATTCATATCTGGATATTTCTATGTGCAATTTGTGCACTCATTATTTTATTACTGTTTATACAAAGCAGGTCATAACCAGATTTTTTGGTTAAGAACATTAGCACAGCAAAATCTTGTTTTTCTTGTTGTGGGTTTTAGATTTTTGTTTATTGTTAAATGATTTACTAAAAATAAGACATGTGTTTGCAATATGTTTTCGTAAACTTGATTTTCAAGCCAAAAACTATTTAATTTAACAATGTGTCTGTCTCTTAACCAAAAACTTCAATTTTCACAGTTCCATACAGCACTTTGATTTAAAGGGTTTCTCCAAAGGGGAGAAAGGGAATGTCAACCTTCCAAAACATTTACAAAGAGTGATAAAATAGAAAATTGTTTTATATGACACTTGGGTTAAGACACTCTAATATAAAAACAATTAATCTAATTTGCCCTTTTTAAAACTAGTGAATATTTTGTTGATTACCATATTAGGCTCTTCAATATTTATGTTAGTTAATTTATGTAGAAAACATTTTTTATATGAAGTGAAGACAGAAGTCAGGCATTAACGTTTTACTACCCTTCCCTCACTTCAGGTCTCTAGTCCCCTATCTCTTTTCCTTACCATGGGGTTCCTGTTAGTCTTCTTTAGTACCTGTAAGCTCTCACAAGCAGGGCCTCCTATTCTCTTTCCACATTCTCCCCGTCTTATCTCTGCCTCCTCTGCATTGATACTTGGACCCATTGTATGCCATTGTGCCACAAGTGGATTGTCACATCACGCGGCAGAGGCCGCGCTACTTACCCGGTTAGAAGGCTTCTTGCTTCAGTCTTCTCCCTCCGGGCTGTCAGGCTGTTCCAGCGGCGGGGTCTGCGGCGTTCTCCGGCGTCCGCGTGGAGTGCTGGGCGCCGCCATCTTGGAAAACGTCACATGACTCCCGCGGCCAATCCTGAAGCAGGCCAGGGGAGCATGTGACGGAGGAGCCAATCAGCTGCAGGGGCGGGCTATTTAAACCCCTGTCAGCTGTGGCTCATTGCCAGAACTTCGTTGTCTTCCACGTTGGAGCCTGGTTCCTGTTTCCCTGTCTAAGCTGCTGGATATCTCCTACCTGCATCGTGCCTACAGTCTGCCTGACCTACCTGCATCCTGCCAGACCTATCTACAGTCTGCCAAACCTGCCTGCAGTCTGTCTGACCTACCTACCTGCATCTTGCCTACAGTCTGCCTGCCTTACCTGCATCTTGCCTACAGTCTGCCTGCCTTACCTGCATCTTGCCTACAGTCTGCCTGCCTTACCTGCATCTTGCCTACAGTCTGCCTGCCTTACCTGCATCTTGCCTACAGTCTGCCTGCCTTACCTGCATCTTGCCTACAGTCTGCCTGACTTACCTGCATCTTGCCTACAGTCTGCCTGCCTTACCTGCATCTTGCCTACAGTCTGCCTGCCTTACCTGCATCTTGCCTACAGTCTGCCTGCCTTACCTGCATCTTGCCTACAGTCTGCCTGCCTTACCTGCATCTTGCCTACAGTCTGCCTGCCTTACCTGCATCTTGCCTACAGTCTGCCTGCCTTACCTGCATCTTGCCTACAGTCTGCCTGCCTTACCTGCATCTTGCCTACAGTCTGCCTGACTTACCTGCATCTTGCCTACAGTCTGCCTGCCTTACCTGCATCTTGCCTACAGTCTGCCTGCCTTACCTGCATCTTGCCTACAGTCTGCCTGCCTTACCTGCATCTTGCCTACAGTCTGCCTGCCTTACCTGCATCTTGCCTACAGTCTGCCTGCCTTACCTGCATCTTGCCTACAGTCTGCCTGCCTTACCTGCATCTTGCCTACAGTCTGCCTGCCTTACCTGCATCTTGCCTACAGTCTGCCTGACTTACCTGCATCTTGCCTACAGTCTGCCTGCCTTACCTGCATCTTGCCTACAGTCTGCCTGCCTTACCTGCATCTTGCCTACAGTCTGCCTGCCTTACCTGCATCTTGCCTACAGTCTGCCTGCCTTACCTGCATCTTGCCTACAGTCTGCCTGCCTTACCTGCATCTTGCCTACAGTCTGCCTGCCTTACCTGCATCTTGCCTACAGTCTGCCTGCCTTACCTGCATCTTGCCTACAGTCTGCCTGACTTACCTGCATCTTGCCTACAGTCTGCCTGCCTTACCTGCATCTTGCCTACAGTCTGCCTGCCTTACCTGCATCTTGCCTACAGTCTGCCTGCCTTACCTGCATCTTGCCTACAGTCTGCCTGCCTTACCTGCATCTTGCCTACAGTCTGCCTGCCTTACCTGCATCTTGCCTACAGTCTGCCTGCCTTACCTGCATCTTGCCTACAGTCTGCCTGCCTTACCTGCATCTTGCCTACAGTCTGCCTGACTTACCTGCATCTTGCCTACAGTCTGCCTGCCTTACCTGCATCTTGCCTACAGTCTGCCTGCCTTACCTGCATCTTGCCTACAGTCTGCCTGCCTTACCTGCATCTTGCCTACAGTCTGCCTGCCTTACCTGCATCTTGCCTACAGTCTGCCTGCCTTACCTGCATCTTGCCTACAGTCTGCCTGCCTTACCTGCATCTTGCCTACAGTCTGCCTGCCTTACCTGCATCTTGCCTACAGTCTGCCTGACTTACCTGCATCTTGCCTACAGTCTGCCTGCCTTACCTGCATCTTGCCTACAGTCTGCCTGCCTTACCTGCATCTTGCCTACAGTCTGCCTGCCTTACCTGCATCTTGCCTACAGTCTGCCTGCCTTACCTGCATCTTGCCTACAGTCTGCCTGCCTTACCTGCATCTTGCCTACAGTCTGCCTGCCTTACCTGCATCTTGCCTACAGTCTGCCTGCCTTACCTGCATCTTGCCTACAGTCTGCCTGACTTACCTGCATCTTGCCTACAGTCTGCCTGCCTTACCTGCATCTTGCCTACAGTCTGCCTGCCTTACCTGCATCTTGCCTACAGTCTGCCTGCCTTACCTGCATCTTGCCTACAGTCTGCCTGCCTTACCTGCATCTTGCCTACAGTCTGCCTGCCTTACCTGCATCTTGCCTACAGTCTGCCTGCCTTACCTGCATCTTGCCTACAGTCTGCCTGCCTTACCTGCATCTTGCCTACAGTCTGCCTGACTTACCTGCATCTTGCCTACAGTCTGCCTGCCTTACCTGCATCTTGCCTACAGTCTGCCTGCCTTACCTGCATCTTGCCTACAGTCTGCCTGCCTTACCTGCATCTTGCCTACAGTCTGCCTGCCTTACCTGCATCTTGCCTACAGTCTGCCTGCCTTACCTGCATCTTGCCTACAGTCTGCCTGCCTTACCTGCATCTTGCCTACAGTCTGCCTGCCTTACCTGCATCTTGCCTACAGTCTGCCTGACTTACCTGCATCTTGCCTACAGTCTGCCTGCCTTACCTGCATCTTGCCTACAGTCTGCCTGCCTTACCTGCATCTTGCCTACAGTCTGCCTGCCTTACCTGCATCTTGCCTACAGTCTGCCTGCCTTACCTGCATCTTGCCTACAGTCTGCCTGCCTTACCTGCATCTTGCCTACAGTCTGCCTGCCTTACCTGCATCTTGCCTACAGTCTGCCTGCCTTACCTGCATCTTGCCTACAGTCTGCCTGACTTACCTGCATCTTGCCTACAGTCTGCCTGCCTTACCTGCATCTTGCCTACAGTCTGCCTGCCTTACCTGCATCTTGCCTACAGTCTGCCTGCCTTACCTGCATCTTGCCTACAGTCTGCCTGCCTTACCTGCATCTTGCCTACAGTCTGCCTGCCTTACCTGCATCTTGCCTACAGTCTGCCTGCCTTACCTGCATCTTGCCTACAGTCTGCCTGCCTTACCTGCATCTTGCCTACAGTCTGCCTGACTTACCTGCATCTTGCCTACAGTCTGCCTGCCTTACCTGCATCTTGCCTACAGTCTGCCTGCCTTACCTGCATCTTGCCTACAGTCTGCCTGCCTTACCTGCATCTTGCCTACAGTCTGCCTGCCTTACCTGCATCTTGCCTACAGTCTGCCTGCCTTACCTGCATCTTGCCTACAGTCTGCCTGCCTTACCTGCATCTTGCCTACAGTCTGCCTGCCTTACCTGCATCTTGCCTACAGTCTGCCTGACTTACCTGCATCTTGCCTACAGTCTGCCTGCCTTACCTGCATCTTGCCTACAGTCTGCCTGCCTTACCTGCATCTTGCCTACAGTCTGCCTGCCTTACCTGCATCTTGCCTACAGTCTGCCTGCCTTACCTGCATCTTGCCTACAGTCTGCCTGCCTTACCTGCATCTTGCCTACAGTCTGCCTGCCTTACCTGCATCTTGCCTACAGTCTGCCTGCCTTACCTGCATCTTGCCTACAGTCTGCCTGACTTACCTGCATCTTGCCTACAGTCTGCCTGCCTTACCTGCATCTTGCCTACAGTCTGCCTGCCTTACCTGCATCTTGCCTACAGTCTGCCTGCCTTACCTGCATCTTGCCTACAGTCTGCCTGCCTTACCTGCATCTTGCCTACAGTCTGCCTGCCTTACCTGCATCTTGCCTACAGTCTGCCTGCCTTACCTGCATCTTGCCTACAGTCTGCCTGCCTTACCTGCATCTTGCCTACAGTCTGCCTGACTTACCTGCATCTTGCCTACAGTCTGCCTGCCTTACCTGCATCTTGCCTACAGTCTGCCTGCCTTACCTGCATCTTGCCTACAGTCTGCCTGCCTTACCTGCATCTTGCCTACAGTCTGCCTGCCTTACCTGCATCTTGCCTACAGTCTGCCTGCCTTACCTGCATCTTGCCTACAGTCTGCCTGCCTTACCTGCATCTTGCCTACAGTCTGCCTGCCTTACCTGCATCTTGCCTACAGTCTGCCTGACTTACCTGCATCTTGCCTACAGTCTGCCTGCCTTACCTGCATCTTGCCTACAGTCTGCCTGCCTTACCTGCATCTTGCCTACAGTCTGCCTGCCTTACCTGCATCTTGCCTACAGTCTGCCTGCCTTACCTGCATCTTGCCTACAGTCTGCCTGCCTTACCTGCATCTTGCCTACAGTCTGCCTGCCTTACCTGCATCTTGCCTACAGTCTGCCTGCCTTACCTGCATCTTGCCTACAGTCTGCCTGACTTACCTGCATCTTGCCTACAGTCTGCCTGCCTTACCTGCATCTTGCCTACAGTCTGCCTGCCTTACCTGCATCTTGCCTACAGTCTGCCTGCCTTACCTGCATCTTGCCTACAGTCTGCCTGCCTTACCTGCATCTTGCCTACAGTCTGCCTGCCTTACCTGCATCTTGCCTACAGTCTGCCTGCCTTACCTGCATCTTGCCTACAGTCTGCCTGCCTTACCTGCATCTTGCCTACAGTCTGCCTGACTTACCTGCATCTTGCCTACAGTCTGCCTGCCTTACCTGCATCTTGCCTACAGTCTGCCTGCCTTACCTGCATCTTGCCTACAGTCTGCCTGCCTTACCTGCATCTTGCCTACAGTCTGCCTGCCTTACCTGCATCTTGCCTACAGTCTGCCTGCCTTACCTGCATCTTGCCTACAGTCTGCCTGCCTTACCTGCATCTTGCCTACAGTCTGCCTGCCTTACCTGCATCTTGCCTACAGTCTGCCTGACTTACCTGCATCTTGCCTACAGTCTGCCTGCCTTACCTGCATCTTGCCTACAGTCTGCCTGCCTTACCTGCATCTTGCCTACAGTCTGCCTGCCTTACCTGCATCTTGCCTACAGTCTGCCTGCCTTACCTGCATCTTGCCTACAGTCTGCCTGCCTTACCTGCATCTTGCCTACAGTCTGCCTGCCTTACCTGCATCTTGCCTACAGTCTGCCTGCCTTACCTGCATCTTGCCTACAGTCTGCCTGACTTACCTGCATCTTGCCTACAGTCTGCCTGCCTTACCTGCATCTTGCCTACAGTCTGCCTGCCTTACCTGCATCTTGCCTACAGTCTGCCTGCCTTACCTGCATCTTGCCTACAGTCTGCCTGCCTTACCTGCATCTTGCCTACAGTCTGCCTGCCTTACCTGCATCTTGCCTACAGTCTGCCTGCCTTACCTGCATCTTGCCTACAGTCTGCCTGCCTTACCTGCATCTTGCCTACAGTCTGCCTGACTTACCTGCATCTTGCCTACAGTCTGCCTGCCTTACCTGCATCTTGCCTACAGTCTGCCTGCCTTACCTGCATCTTGCCTACAGTCTGCCTGCCTTACCTGCATCTTGCCTACAGTCTGCCTGCCTTACCTGCATCTTGCCTACAGTCTGCCTGCCTTACCTGCATCTTGCCTACAGTCTGCCTGCCTTACCTGCATCTTGCCTACAGTCTGCCTGCCTTACCTGCATCTTGCCTACAGTCTGCCTGACTTACCTGCATCTTGCCTACAGTCTGCCTGCCTTACCTGCATCTTGCCTACAGTCTGCCTGCCTTACCTGCATCTTGCCTACAGTCTGCCTGCCTTACCTGCATCTTGCCTACAGTCTGCCTGCCTTACCTGCATCTTGCCTACAGTCTGCCTGCCTTACCTGCATCTTGCCTACAGTCTGCCTGCCTTACCTGCATCTTGCCTACAGTCTGCCTGCCTTACCTGCATCTTGCCTACAGTCTGCCTGACTTACCTGCATCTTGCCTACAGTCTGCCTGCCTTACCTGCATCTTGCCTACAGTCTGCCTGCCTTACCTGCATCTTGCCTACAGTCTGCCTGCCTTACCTGCATCTTGCCTACAGTCTGCCTGCCTTACCTGCATCTTGCCTACAGTCTGCCTGCCTTACCTGCATCTTGCCTACAGTCTGCCTGCCTTACCTGCATCTTGCCTACAGTCTGCCTGCCTTACCTGCATCTTGCCTACAGTCTGCCTGACTTACCTGCATCTTGCCTACAGTCTGCCTGCCTTACCTGCATCTTGCCTACAGTCTGCCTGCCTTACCTGCATCTTGCCTACAGTCTGCCTGCCTTACCTGCATCTTGCCTACAGTCTGCCTGCCTTACCTGCATCTTGCCTACAGTCTGCCTGCCTTACCTGCATCTTGCCTACAGTCTGCCTGCCTTACCTGCATCTTGCCTACAGTCTGCCTGCCTTACCTGCATCTTGCCTACAGTCTGCCTGACTTACCTGCATCTTGCCTACAGTCTGCCTGCCTTACCTGCATCTTGCCTACAGTCTGCCTGCCTTACCTGCATCTTGCCTACAGTCTGCCTGCCTTACCTGCATCTTGCCTACAGTCTGCCTGCCTTACCTGCATCTTGCCTACAGTCTGCCTGCCTTACCTGCATCTTGCCTACAGTCTGCCTGCCTTACCTGCATCTTGCCTACAGTCTGCCTGCCTTACCTGCATCTTGCCTACAGTCTGCCTGACTTACCTGCATCTTGCCTACAGTCTGCCTGACTTACCTGCATCTTGCCTACAGTCTGCCTGACTTACCTGCATCTTGCCTACAGTCTGCCTGACTTACCTGCATCTTGCCTACAGTCTGCCTGACTTACCTGCATCTTGCCTACAGTCTGCCTGACTTACCTGCATCTTGCCTACAGTCTGCCTGACTTACCTGCATCTTGCCTACAGTCTGCCTGACTTACCTGCATCTTGCCTACAGTCTGCCTGACTTACCTGCATCTTGCCTACAGTCTGCCTGACTTACCTGCATCTTGCCTACAGTCTGCTTACCTGACCTGCATCTTGCCTACAGTCTGCCTGACTTACCTGCATCTTGCCTACAGTCTGCCTGACTTACCTGCATCTTGCCTACAGTCTGCCTGACTTACCTGCATCTTGCCTACGCCTGACTTAACCTACCTGCATCCTGCCTGCAGTCTG
>WWET01000036.1:661283-671836 GCA_011038615.1 Limnodynastes dumerilii | reverse complement strand
GAAATGCAATGCATGCTCAATCAGATTAAGGTCAGGTGATTGACTTGGCCATTGCATAACATTCCACTTTTTAGCCTTAAAAACTCTTTGGTTGCTTTTGCAGTATGCTTCGGGTCATTGTCCATCTGCACTGTGTAGTCCAATGATTNCTGGTCTGGTCTTCCTGTTTTTGTGGCTCACAAATGGTTTACATCTTGTGGTGAACCCTCTATATTCACTCTTGTGAAGTCTTCTCTTGATTGTTGACTTTGACACATATACACCTACCTCCTGGAGAGTGTTCTTGACCAACTGTTACTCTAATCTGGTCTTCCTGTTTTTGTGGCTCACCGATGGTTTACATCTTGTGGTGAACCCTCTATATTCACTCTTGTGAAGTCTTCTCTTGATTGTTGACTTTGACACATATACACCTACCTCCTGGAGAGTGTTCTTGATTTGACCAACTGTTGTGAAGGGGTTTTTCTTCACTAGGGAAAAAAGTCTTCTGTCATCCACCACAGTTGTTTTCTGTGGTGTTCCGGGTCTTTTGGTGTTGCTGAGCTCTACGGTGCTTTCTTTCTTTTTAAGAATGTTCCAAACAGTTGATTTGGCCACCCCTAATGTTTTTGCTATCTCTCTGATGGGTTTCTTTAGATTTTCCAGCCTAATGATGGCTTGCTTCACTGATAGTGACAGATCTGTGGATCTCATATTGAGAGTCAACAGCAACAGATTCCAAATGCAAATGTCACACCTAGAATCAACTCCAGACTTCTCGATTGTCCCATTACTTTTGGTCCCTTAAAAAGTGGAAGGCACATATAGAAACCGTTGTAATTCCTACACCGTTCACCTGATTTGGATGTAAATACCCTCAAATTAAAGATGAAAGTCTGCAGTTAAAGCACATCTTGTTTTTTTCATTTCAAATCCATTGTGGTATTGTATAGAGCTCAAAATATGAGAATTGTGCCGATGTCCCAATATTTATGGACCTGACTGAATATATATATGTATATATATAAACTCCAATGAAGTGGCACTCCTCAATATGATCCAAAATACTTGCAGTGGTGCCTACAGAAGGGTCCCCAGGGAGCCTTAACAATATCGTCCAGCAATGAGGCACTCACAGACTTCCACCAAAGGTTTTTTATTCCATATCCAACGTTTCAGGGAAGTATATTCCCTTTCATCAGGGACACATAAGCATACATAAAATCACACAATGCGGCTATATATAGGGACAAACAAGTGATTAGACTTACCCCCACCAATGATAATGGCAGACCGTCGTGTTTATATATATATATAAACACACACAAAAATTTCATAATGCATTGATGACTCTTCACGCCATCATTACCTGATGGAACGAGTAACTTGTTTTAAATGAAAACTCACTCCGCATACACTTCACTATGTAGATGGAATAGCAGATTACTGCCACACATTTTGCTCAGGCATTTTTTTTTATTGAAATATTAATTTTTAAGGGGTTTTGTTTTGTTTCTGCTTAAGAAAATATTTGATGTTCTTTGTGTTTAAATTCTATATTATAATTGAACAACACTAAGATTTTACCAACTAAAAATGAATTATAATAAACCTTTGAAATACAGTAATTACAATAAACCTTTGAAACATGCAAACTTATACAGGCTGTTTCATTACGCTTTCAGCCTATTAGCCTAGGTTTCAAAAGAGCGCTCATTTTTGGTACTACTAACTATCCAGTTTTACTGCTGTCGGACTTCCGGATCAGGCACACACATAGGACCTGATTCACACTAAATATACGCAACTAATAGCAAGGAAACTCCCTCGGCACGCCCCGGTTTTCAGGTTCTTATGTGACTTACGAGTGCCATAGGGCTCCCTTAACTGTAGGTTTGCATTTGAATGCATAGGGCGTCTACTTAGGAACTTAACTGCATAACCGCGCCTTCATTTGGTCATTTAAATGCCTCTCTCCACCCAAATCTTCGTATCTGCCTAGTTACATATTCATGGAACGCCCATTTTTGTGTATGTTACTAAGAACCTACAGATTTTAAGTTCGTAGTGTGTAAGCACAGAATTTGTGAACTTAAGTCCAATGCAAATAGCGTATAAAAGTTACTACGCATGCACAGTGCATCCATTCTTAAATATATGCACCTAAAATCATAAGAATTCTTAAGTGTGAAAAGAGAGAGAGGGCGTTATTCAGGATCAGGCCCTTGGTATCTGTGGAAGGAAATTCAATGGTTGTGGTTACCAGTGCAAGCAGCCCTATTTCAAACATGTTACAGCCGCCAGCTTAATGGCAACCGTATCGTGTAAAATAGTTGTCAACGAGAAAACTGCAATTGGGAATGGGTACCAATTTCTACCCGTTCCCAAGAGCGAAACAGCGGTGGCGGCTGCAGTTACAGCTTACACTGCGGCAGCTGTGGTTGAGCTTAGGTTAGGGTTAGGCTGTGGGACATGGAGGGTTAGGGATGAAAATTTGCAAGGTTATGGTTATGTAACTTAGGTAAATAACGGTGCACTCCACACCACCACAATCAATATTAAAAAAATGTGTATACTTTAAATTCATAATATATAATTTCTTTGGTGAAAAATCATTTAAAAGCAAAGACAATAGATTCCATTAGGCACAAGATTACACACATATAGTAAAAATAAGGAATCCACTGCTCACTTATTGGCATAGGCGTATCTATAATGGGTGCAGGGTGTGCAGTGAACATGGGCCCCTCAGAACAGGGGGCCCTGTGGCATGCATTCTGCACCCTGGGTTGGCAGGGGAAGGGGGGCCATTCAGCATCTTTTTTTCCCTCTAAGATCTTCCGGAGGGAAGAAATAGATGCCAAATTAGTCCCCCTTCCCCTGCGGTGGGACTGCCCAGATTCACGGGGCGAAAAGGGGGTGGGGCTTACAACACTGTTAAGCCCCGCCCCTTTTCAGGCCGTTTTTTTTTGTTTACAGTGTACCGGACAGAAGATGCTGCCGACAGCATGCCATTAACCCTTGGCATACTGACGCTTATAGTACAATAAGCCAAACCATGCACTACATTACATGTGCATGATTTGACTTATAGTACTATAGGCAGCTGCATGCCTAGGGTGAACTGCTTGCTGCGGCAGCCATTATTTTTTTTCACAGGCAGAAATTTCAGCGAGTTAAACTCCAGCGAGTTTAACATAAACTCGTTGGAGTTTAATCGCTACACATCACTGGAGTTTACAAATCGCTACTCTAAATCGCCTGTTAGTAAATTTAGCAATTTGACTGCATCAAATCGCTAAATAACTACGGCGATGCTGAGCGATTTAGAGTAGCGATTTAAAATCGAGCTTAGTAAATCTAGCCCCTGTACTCAAAAAACAAAATCAAAGAAATCAAATAAAATAACCACCTCACGGTGGGTCTTCACCCTTAAACAGATGCACCTATGTGACCCTGCCTACCTGTGGCCATCAAATTTGAGTACCTCATAAACAAATAGGTCATACGCACGCATGTATTATACGTACGGAAATGCACACGTACAGTTAAGGTTGCCCTATGGAGGCGAAAGTCACTGACAACACGTCCGTGTGAGGGGAGTGTCATGGGTGTTGCCTTGCTACGTGCGTGCGTATAATTGCATACTTTTACATAACGGATCTGTGAATACGGCCCAAGGTTAGGGAATGTCGAAAAGTAAGATTAATGGAAGGCTTGTCTTTTAGCAATACAAACCTTCACAGCTGCAGCAGCCACACAAGCGCCGTATTTGAAACTGTAGATTGCCGGCAAGTCGCTTTGAACAGTCGTACGATGGTTTTTTTTAAAAAAAGTCCATCGTATCAGCAAACCACATCATAATAAGAGTAACAATAAACTTAAAACTACTAAGTTCACTTTTATACATATGCCACTAAAACCTTAACATATATATGTAATCATTCACATACTGTGTTTAACCTGTTGTTTGCAATAATCAGTTATTTATAGCTGACTAAAAAGAAAAACCTCTAATGTTTCCCGACATCACCATGGCTATATTTCAAAGGTATTCAGCTGAAACATTTAATCATGTATTTGTGAATGGTATTACTATTTTTGTAGGATAGGAAAACTTGTAATATAGGTTTAGTGTCCTTTAAAATTATTTTAACAAGCATGCTGTGCAAGCAGGTTTATAGAATAAGGACTTGCTATATTCTGCCAATGTAAATGAAACATTATGAGTGATGGATTTAAACAGCGTCTTTTATTGGAAATTTCAAGGGAAACAGTGTGTACCAAACGCTACCCTATCTCTCAAATGCATTTCCATATCATGTTCCTTCATAAAGAGCGTCAGTAACAGAACGGTTTCACATTTCGCCTGGAATAAAGATGCCTGAGTGAGCTGTCACAAATGGCAACTGCATTAAATCAAATCAAATAAGTCAACAAATCAGCAATTAATTTCTCATGTAAAAAGCAGACATGCCGGTATATTTTGGCACCACACCAATACTGCAATAACATTGTTAACACATATAGAACCATAAAAATATTTTGTGGTGTGTGACATACCTAACACTACTTATAATACTATAAGTATTCATTTATTTACATTCATCTAAATTTCCAGATCATCACTTTTTTGTTTCCCTTTTTACTACTTCTGAAATGACACTTTTGGGTGTCATTTAACACATCTGTTCACAAAGGTTCATTCAACCTGAATGGCAAGGCACTTACAGTGAAACAGACCAGGCAGCTGGCGAACAAGCACTCTGCAGCTGCCATTTGATCCCACAGTAAAAAAGCCGGAGTTGGCTCTTCTGTGCATGTGTGAAGCAGTATTATGTCCACACTTGTGCATTAGGGCTGCTCATTGTGGTGTAGGAAGCTGTTCTGGGCATGTGCGTATTAGCCAGTGTGAGCATGCACAAAGAAACCGCCAGCGTTCACTGGACAGCGATGGGGGATGTAGTTTGCCAGTACGGTGGTCTTTTTTGTTACGGCAGCTGAATGGAGATTAACGGCAATTGGCGTCAGTCTCCATTGTAGAAAGTTGTGGGCAGGGGTGGATTGGGAACTTAAAGTGGCCCTGGAAAAAAAAACCTGCAAAAGGCCACGTGGGGGGGAGTGGGATCAACTATTGGTTGGGCCCAAAAAATATGTAAACTGGATTAGTACAAAATAAAGAACCTACTGACAAGTGACCCAACCAAGTGACCACCACCTGAAACATACAGCATCCTAGTGACCACCATCCAATACATACAGCATCCTAGTGACCACCATCCAATACATACAGCATCCTAGTGACCACCACCCAATACATACAACATTCTATTGATCTCTATTCTATACAGACATCATTTTAGCAACCACCACCCATGACAGTCAACATTCTAGGTTTCTTCAAATAAAAAAGTGCTACTGAGTAGCCTCCAGAGACCACCGGCCTACCGGGAAAATTCCCTGTAAGTCCTATGGCCAATCCACTCCTGGATGCCTGGATGCGTGGATGCGACTGTTCTTGTTGCGAAGAAACATCTGCTAAAATGTAAGATTTTTATCTAATCCTACCTTTAACCCTAACCCTAACCTAATGACCCTAACTGCTGCATCCTGTAGCTAATGGGAATGTGAAAATAGGTTCCCATTCCTTCTAGCAATTTTCTATCCCCTTCATTGTTTTGAACAATGATACATTCACCAGTCGTATCACATTCAAAATAGGGCCAGTTGGACCATCAACTGCACTGTTCACTGAATTATTGTAAACTTACTGAACATTAATTTTTGTTTTTAACTGAGAGAGAGAGAGAGAGAGAGAGAGAGAGAGAGAGAGAGAGAGAGAGAGAGAAAGAAGGAGAGAGAGTGAAAGAAGGAGAGAGAGTGAAAGAAGGAGAGAGAGAGATTTTTTGCTTTGAGTAAATATTCAGAGATAATATTGTGGACTGGTCCTGGAAGTTTGATTGAAAGTTACAACTGGGCAAAACCATGTTGAATTCCTGGGGGTCAAATTTATTTAGTTCTTTGCATGCAAGGAGAGCAGTTTGCTTTTGCTTAGTGCAGACAGATACAGACCAACTATTATTTGGACTTTGGCTAAGACACCTCACCTCACAACTCTAAAACTGTTCACAAAAAAACACATTTTCCTCCCCTACATTTTAGAACACTTGTTTTCTAACTTTGGATTTAGACCATTATCAACAGTTGTATAAAGAGTATTGCACAAGCTATGGCTAAAGCTGCTTTACGCTAAACATCCATGGGGTTTTCAAAAATTCTCATGGCTTATTACAGTGGACACATTTATGTCTGATTATTAGGCATTGTGCAAAATCCTACATGTGTTACCGTGTGCTAGCTCTTTTGCTTAATTAAACTCTATCAATATCATATTTATAATATCGTAATTAAATCTAACTAAGAGCCTGGTATTCTCTGGAGCGCCTGATGATGGGGACAGACTAGGCTTAATGGAGCTAGCTGGTTGCAGCCCCCTGGTGGTAACTCTCGAAAATGCAGGAGAGACACTACAAGACCAAATACTATTGACAGAATTGTGTGTAAGGGTTGGCGGTTATTTAAGCAACAGCTAATCAATCACTGGTTAGATGCTGCCACACCTCCCGAGATTGGCTACTGTCTTGGCTGCTAGGAAACAGACTACACACTACAAAGCTTTGCGAACAACACAGCATGGGCTGTCTCCTTGACGACCCAACACCTGCATGCCGGAACACTAATTATAGCAGTATGTAACATGAAAACACTAACACATTCTAGTAAAGTAAAACTCTATTAGTTATATTTTGCATAGCGAAGTAACAGGAAGAAGTGAGTGAGTTCATTGTAGATTTGTTGCAGTGCAATACACTGCTCTCCGTGAATAATATGTCTAGAAGAAAACTGATGAGATGTTTGTTGTAGTCCTACTAGTTTTACACATTGTACAGCATATCAGTTGTGTCACAAAAACATCTAGATGAAAGAAAACATAGCTGAGTCCATACATATGCTCAGATAACTAGGAGATTAATAGTATAAATTTGGTTTCCAAAATCACATAAAATACATGATGGAATTCATTATGTCCTGATATGTTATACAGGAGGATATGTGTCCTGTAGGAAAATGAAAGACTTCCTGGAACCCTTTGTTTGTGTGCTTACATAGGAGACAAAGGAAGCAAGAAGAAAACTTTAGACAATTGACAGGTTTAATAAATGACGTGTTGGCATCTCTCTTCTACCAGAATGTGAATTAACAACAGATGTATTACACTAACGTCTATTTGTACACTAATCTAAAACAACTGTTTTGCAGTTGCAGACAGGAATAGTGTAAACGAGAACTTATCCTTTATTATTAATCATTAAGCTCTGCCAATTCCAAGCAGAATAACCTGGACAAAAAGTGAAGCTTGGGACTGTAAAAACTGAGGGTTATTTCGTATTGATTTTAAAGGCGCATTAGAATCAGTTTTTAATATTTTATAGTACAGTAGATACAGTAGATACAATTTAATTTATTATGGACCTGATTCAAAGTTTTAGAGCAGCCGAAGTGCACACCTGCTGTTAAAAATCACAAGCTCTATCCAGGGGTACGACATCAGCAACTCTGCATCCAGGAGTACGACATCAGCAACTCTGCATCCAGGGGCACGACATCAGCAACTCTGCATCCAGGGGTACGACATCAGCAACTCTGCATCCAGGGGCACGACATCAGCAACTCTGCATCCAGGCGTGTGACATCAGCAACTCTGCATCCAGGGGTACGACATCAGCAACTCTGCATCCAGGGGCACGACATCAGCAACTCTGCATGCAGGAGTGTGACATCAGCAACTCTGCATCCAGGGGTATGACATTAGCAGCTCTGCATCCAGGGGTACGACATCAGCAACTCTGCATCCAGGAGTAGGACATCAGCAACTCTGCATCCAGGGGTACGACATCAGCAACTCTGCATCCAGGGGCACGACAGTAGCAACTCTGCTTCCAGGGGCACGACATCAGCAACTCTGCATCCAGGGGCACGACAGTAGCAACTCTGCATCCAGGGGTACGACATCAGCAACTCTGCATCCAGCGGCACGACAGTAGCAACTCTGCATCCAGGAGTACGACATTAGCAGCTCTGCATCCAGGGGTACGACATTAGCAGCTCTGCATCCAGGGGTACGACATTAGCTGCTCTGCATCCAGGGGTATGACATTAGCAGCTCTGCATCCAGGGGTACGAAATTAGCAGCTCTGCATCCAGGGGTATGATATTAGCAGCTCTGCATCCAGGGGTACGACATTATCAGCTCTGCATCCTGGGGTATTAAATCAGAAACTCTGCATCCATATATAAAAGGTAATAGGTTAGACTCGAGCTAGGCGGATTTGTTGAAATTAAGGTTAATTTCAGAGCGCTTGCCGTCAAGCAGATACTGCCAATCTGCTAAAAACAAATGTAAACCAAAAAAGAGAGGCAGCGCTAGAAAAACCTTAAAGGAGTCTCGATAAATTGTAAAAGAATTTTATTATACAAATAACACCAATAAAATATGTTAAAAGATCATAAGGTATATGCAACTTCTATGATAAAGAGTATAAATTCTATACACTCAATGCTACACAGTAAACATGTGATACCAATTTGAATCACCTATTTGCAATAATACAGATAAAATTCAGAAATATCAAACCAGCATAAATCCTCTAAGCGTTTGAGGGATATAAGGACACTTGACTAAGAGTCATAGGTTAGTTCACTTGGGGTGGGCTATTGTGAGCCTATGGGTTGAGCTGTGTCCAGTAATGCCCAATATACCTCTTAAAGAACACAGCGGATGGAACTTGTCAAGCAGATATGAGGTATACGTTATGCTCACAAATCTTCTCCCTGCTTGAGCAGCGCAGCGTGCAGGAAAGTAAAAGACTTTAGATAAATATGTGCTTTACTCACAAATCTTCTCCTGGTTATTCGTTTGGGCATAGGAGGAATATTGTGGCTCCAGTAAGTACTCTGTCCCGTTGCAATAGAACATGCGTCTCCACCGCCAGCAGGTTGTTTCCTAGGCTCCGGCGTCCGTGCTGAGACCACGTGGTCCTTTTGTTTATGTTGTGCCATCAGCTGTTTGCCGGAGGGCTCACATGTTTACTGTGTAGCATTGAGTGTATAGAATTTATACTCTTTATCATAGAAGTTGCATATACCTTATGATCTTTTAACATATTTTATTGGTGTTATTTGTATAATAAAATTCTTTTACAATTTATCGAGACTCCTTTAAGGTTTTTCTAGCACTCTCTTTTTTGGTATATATAAAAGGTGTATAGAAGGTGTATAGAAGGTGTAATGCCTATAGAAGGTGTATAGAAGGTGTAATGCCTATAGAAGGTGTAACGCCTATAGAAGGTGTAACGCCTATAAAAGGTGTATAGAAGGTGTAACGCCCATAGAAGGTGTATAGAAGGTGTAACGCCTATAGAAGGTGTATAGAAGGTGTAAAACCTATAGAAGGTGTATAGAAGGTGTAAAGCCTATAGAAGGTGTATAGAAGGTGTAAAGCCTATAGAAGGTGTATAGAAGGTGTAACGCCTATAGAAGGTGTAACGCCTATAGAAGGTGTAATGCAGTAGCCTACAGCAGTTTGCATTTTTTAACGTATCCTAAATGTCTTTAATCTTTATAATGAATTTAAATTGCTGCCAATTATGTGCTCTTTAATTAGAATAAAGATTTTAAATATTATATATATTTATATAGACTTCATGAAAATCTCTACCATCTTACATTTACACCAGCTCTGAGCTTTGAGTTTTCTACAGATACTGAAAGATATAATTTAATATGGGGACGTGAATCTCTTCTTCTATTATTATTATTATAATCATCATTATTATTATTATCGTTTATTAATAAGTAAATGAATAATTGTAATAATTATAACAAATTATATTATAAATGCCCCCAAAATAAGCAGTGATTTCTACATTCATAGGAACTCATGTACAGATATATGCAAAGCTGTGAATCCTATCAAAATTTCTGAACAACAGAATGGTAATATAAGCTTGGAATGTTGTCAATCAAAGGTCTGGGTCTTCATACAATGTCGGCAGTATAGCAAGAATATTAAGGGCAAATACTGAAGTAGCTGAGGCATATTCAGAGCAACAAAGCACTAACAGATACCTGACTAACATAGAAGACTGGACCCAGTAACATGCGTCGGAACGGGGGGGGAGGAGTTTGGGGGCAACTGGCCCCCCCAAAATCTCAAGGGGGCGCCGAGGACCACAGACAGGCAACAGGGACCATTGTAAGTGGGGGATGCGGCGCCAGGCCGATCATCCCCCACTATGTAGACACAGCTTAGTGTGACGCTGGTGCGACCTCAGGTCACGTCAGCGTCATCCAGAGCAGAGAGGGAGCGCCGCCGAGGAGCACAGCAGGAGGAAGAAGGTAAGGTAAGTAAAGGAGGGGGATTATTGGGACGTTGGGAGGCTGAGGGGAGACATGAGGGGATTATTTGGAGGCTGAGGGGAGACATGAGGGGATTATTTGGAGGCTGAGGGGAG
>WWET01000036.1:617417-660135 GCA_011038615.1 Limnodynastes dumerilii | reverse complement strand
AGTTATATATATATATTTCTGATATGTGTGTGTGTATATATATATATATATATATATATATATATATATATATATATACATACACCTATCAGAAATATATATATATACCTATTATCTGATAGGGGGTATGTTAAAAATTTTTTGTATATAATATTTTTTTTTTGGGGGGGGCTTTTTAGCATTAGGTTGGGCTTGTTTTTAACACATAAGTTGTTTGTTTTCAATTTCAAAGTTAGCAACACTGTCGCCAAGGGCCAGTGCATAAAGCGATGAGGGAGCTTTCGTGCCTCACAGACAGTCATCAGGAAGCAAAGAAGAAGGCAAATGTAATACACACAATATAATGAAAAGCGCTCAAAGTATTTTAAATATAGTAAAGCTTACTTTAAAATTAATAATGTACAAATATAATAATTTATTATCTCCAAAAACACATTTAAAATCAACGACTCTTAATATTCGTTCACAGATACTGAGATATCAATGCCTTGAAAGTACACAATAATAGAGTAGAATATTGCAGTTAGCACTCATTAGATAGCGTCAAATCTCTGGATTACTGAAAATTACTGAATTACTTAGAATACTGGGAGGAGGGAGGCTCCAATGGTTTGACCACGCCCACAATGGGTTAGACATGCCCCCTTCTGCAAATACACATCATACAGAACATGGTGGAGGGGCGCACAAAGATGAAATGGAGGCACCAGTGGGAGGGCCCCCCCCCCCCCCGCCCCCAAAAAAAAATTGTGATGCCCCTGGACCCAGTATAAGTTACAGATTAAAATTGCAGTCAAAATTGCAGAGATACATGTATGTGCAGCACTAATGAAGCATGATCTTAATTAACAGTGCTGAGATACTGGATATTGTAAAATGCTTTATGCAAACTGTTCCACAGAATATATGCCTTATTTACATTTGGCTACAGAAATTGATCTGATGAGCCTATGTGTCTGACATGTCCAGTAATATTAAGATTCTGCTTTTAGAACTGTATCTTTTCTGATGTAGAACAGACTTTTCCGCCCTTTCAGTAAAGACAATTGTACCCCAACCAATTTGTGTCAGCCTATCCGTGAGATGGAAGACTGACAGTATATTATGCATGTACTGTACCAAGCCAATATACAAATTGAATCAGACAATTTTTTTCTCTTCTTAATATTTCTCTGCCAAATCACAGCTTAATGAGTTGGAAAAGAATGTTAACATCATCAATCAAGAACATCACCAAGAATTACAATTAAATACACATGCTCTGAGCATCGTAATACTTCAATGGGGGATACAGCCGTTTGCCAACTTAAGAAACAGCTCGTAAAATACACATCTAGTCAGATGCAGGCAATGAAGAGGTAATGAAATGTTATATGTGTTTTGTACACCTACCATTGATAACCATTATCTCATCAGCAAACCATGTTGTAGGACACAATAACAATCTTCGAGTAATGAACTCATCCAGGTTGAATGAAAAGCAATTTTACCTCAGATTTCTGTTGAGTAAGCTGTGGAGATTATTCTAGAATGACCACATGGTCATATCAGAATCAACTTGTCCTAACGAATAACTATCGAAACATTAACATTTCACTCAATAAAGACTGCTTGCAGTGGCAAACGCAGGATTTTGAACAGGGAGTTTCCAATGCACATAATACATGTGGGGTATATTAGCATACCTCCCAACATTTTGGAGCCCGAAAACGGGACAAATAAGTTCCACCCCATACAAGCTCTGCTCCCGCCCCCACTGTCATGACGCACAGGGAAAAAATTACCACTAGCCTGCAAGTGTGTACGTGTGTGTTGTGTGTGTTAGGAAACTAGACTGTAATACTGCAGAGGTCGAAGGACTGTTTAAAATTGTAAAAATCTACTTAATATGATGGCACTGTAAAAAAAACAAAAAACAAACATGTAAAATGACTATACTGATAATATGGTCATACTATCTGCCTGCAAAGACATGTAAGACATCCATTAACATTGTCTGTGAAAGCAGGAAGTTTATAATGTAGATTTGAAAATAATAAAAATTCTACCTTAAGGAATTGCATTGGTTATTGGCTGTAACAAGTCCTGTTTTTGATACTTTTTTTTTTAGGTGATTTATAAGTGACTTTTTTCCACATTAAAATAGTAGTTTTATTTTAAAGGTACACATCAAATAAGTACTGTTGAATTATTTGTGACCCATTCACCATCCCCACCTGCTTCACTATTTCAGCCATTACCATCTTCCTCCATGTCAGTTTGCCCAGAATAGCCGCAAAGCCACGCCCCTTTCACTGCACCCGCGAAGCCATGCCCCTTTTCTGAATTTTCACTGGGGTATTTTTTCAATTAATTTTTTTGTAAATGTGCGGGAGCAACCAGAACCCCCCCCGGGTGCGTCACTGGCTTGGTCTGACAAACGTACAAATTTTCTTCATTATAGCTTTACATTTTTCTCCTGAAATTAATTGTTTGTTTTGTTTTGTTTGTTTAATTATTGTGAATTTTAAATTGGAAGATGAGTTTAGGTTTTAATGGCTGTGGAAAACGCTCATGTTAACGGTCATGCCAAAAATAACGTAAGTGTTCTGTAAATCTGTTTACAGCGGAACTATTAAATCTGGTAGAAAAATTCATAAAATCAGAACTTGTTTTTTGTGATATAATTCCAGAAAAAAGTCATGAAGGCTCCAGAGTGCATACATTATCATTCAATTATGTCACGTTAACTATTAATCATGGAAAAGAATCTCAGAAGTAAATTGCCATATATGGTATAAACATATATTAAAGAGGCGGATCCACACTTGCGTCACCTGACTTCCTCAAGCTGCTTGTGGAAGTCAGGTGACTTTCTGGCAATGCGAATTGCCAGATGCTAAGCAACAAATCTCTTGGCGTATGGAACTTAGCCAAGATGTCCGCCCGCCCGCCAAAACTCTGTAAGGTGGGCAGAGGAGAATGTAAATTTTACAGTAGAGGGGGGGTTTAAGAGTTTCGTGTGGATCAGTGGGTGTAACTGATGCCTAACCTGCACAGGACACTGAAGTTAGAGCTATGGCAGTGTCAGAGTTACCAAATCTGCATGAGAGAGGGGAGTGACAGGGAAGTTTGCTCCCCACTTACATTCAGACTGACCGACCTCTGGAGGTCTGGATACAACCCATTGTGGTATAATAATTAAAGACATCTTTACTCACAGATTGTAATTTAATCATTCACAAAAAAAATAAGTTATGAATTAAATTATGTACTTTTTACAATGCAATTACTCCCTTTCTAATTTATTGGTCTATTTCTGAAGCTTTAACTTTGGTTTTAGCCCTATAAATGATAATATTTTTGTACAACATATCAAAGACTACAGAATATTCGATAATGGTAGACATATGAAGTGTGAGCAAGTTTCATTGAGCATATCCCATTCATAATCTACTCACTGCATATTTCACATATGAACCATCTGCATCTATACTGTTTAATAGGAATGAAACCAAAGCTGATGTAACAGCAGATTAAGCAACACAAATGGACAACTGAGGATAACCTGCTGATGTGTTGCATACAGATGGAAATCACAGATGTTAGATGAGCTTAAATTTCCTTCTGATTTCTGGGCTTGTGTCTTCATATACAGTATAGTGTATGAATGGTATTAATAATAACTTTGCACCGTATTCACACCTAAGAAGTTGCAGATTCTTAGGTTATTATTATTTTTATTATAATGTTTATTTATAGCGTTTTAAGAAATAACCTACCACGCATGCGATTTATGCTGTCTACATACCATTTAGGCTATGTGTAATTGGTTAGGAAGAAAGAAGCGTGCCAAGGTAGTCTTGGAGAATTTTTAAGAAGAGTGGGTGGGGGGATGTATGGCAACAAGATGGGGAGGGTGCGGCAAGGGAAGCTCCATGCGTATTTTCCTTCTTTAGAACGCGCACGGAAAGTTAGGGTTGCCCTAGGTTCATAAAAAAAGGGGGAAGTGGCATGGGAGAGCGCTTCATGTTAGGTGCATATACATGCATATCCCCACCTTCTTAAAGATTTCGGATCTGTGAATCGGGCCTCTTATAACTGTGCATCTAATGTTATACAAACTAAAATGAGAAATAAAGTGCTTTACAGGGAGTTTATAGGGAGTTATGCTTACATTTTTGTAAAGCTTGGTCAGCATTAGAAATATGTGCAGACGAATCTGTACTAGGTTCAGAGGTGCAAGTCGATACACCAAAAACTGGCAAAATAAATGTATTCTTCAACTGAACATTGCACTCTGACGTAACACTGGAATTACCCATACTAACACAGTGCATGCATTTGGGTGTGTCATTTCATATGCCTCTTATGTTTGTCTATTTATAAGCTATTTCAGTTTTATACTGGTATGGACATCTGCCATGAGAAAATGCATTTTATATAAAATAAAAGTAGAGCAAAAGAGAGAGGATCTGATTCAGAGATTGAAAATAAGAGGAAAGTTACTCCTGGGCAAAACCATGATGAATGTCAAATTTCATCTGTTGCATACAGTATTACAGTTGAGAGGTCATGTTTCGCATGACAGTTATATGCGGTCTTAAAGACCACATATACGCAATCTACATAAAAAAATTACTAGGCATACGCAGTATCAAATATCGGTAAACTCCTGACGTATATGCAATACGTCCGGAGGTGTGAATCCGGTCTTAAATTTCAAGCTCCTTCTTACGTCTGAATCAGGACCAGTATCTTTTTTATAAGTAATTTTAGAGTGTTTCTTATATGTATTGTTTAATTATAATAAATGTTTTAATCATAATAAAAAATATTTCATTTCTTTTTTAAAAATAAAAACCCAAATAACAAAATATTCAATATAATAAAAAACGCGATGGCAAAATATCTGGTTAAATCAGTTAATTATATAAAGATAAAGAGATTTAAAATGGAAAAATAGTCAGTGTATCATAGCGCAATGTAATTAAAAACTTATTTTATTTTTTTAATTTGACTGCATGCAACAGCACTGAAATGCCCAGATTTTCATTTAAATATACTGCTGCTTCCCTTTCCACAAGTGCTCAGCGAACGGATGTGGTTACAGACGCATCAGTCATTTTGGGGTCAATTTATAGAGCTTGCTCTCATACTGCACATTCACAGTACAAACCACTGTGCTAAAAAAGAAAAATTATGTTTAAGCTGTAAAACTGGATTAGGCTCAGAGTCCTGATCAGCAAAGTGATAGCCTTTTTTTGCAAAACCATAATTACCCATGCCTAGATAATGTGCAGTGTGTATGCTGATGACTGCAGTTTCCAATGATGTATATGGAAATAAAGATTGTTTTACGATGATGGAATTTTATTATTTATTCTTTTTCTTTATTTTAAAGATAAAAATCTTTTCAAGAAAATCATAGTTTTCTTTTCTAACCTGTAATGATTAAGTTGGCCTGGAACTATAACAGCCTGAATAAATACTTACCCTATCTTTTAAAAGTACTGTATGCATCATCAATCAATGTATAGAAGGAATGAATATCAGGATATGAAGCAAATGAATCTCATTTCCTAATGTTGTAATAGCTTTCCACTTTTCTTTTTTTGTAAACACAGTATAAGCGTTCAGTCTATCAGCCTTTTACATAGTTAGGTCTCTTTTTTTTTTAATCTATTTTTAAAACAAGAAACTTTCTACCTGAATCTCATGTCTAGACATGACATCACTTTTAGGTATGCCTTATATTTTGTTGTATAGTACATTTGCGATGTCCAGAAATCCTAATTGTCATTGGAAAATAGAATAAATACTTCCAAACAAATGCTTTGGATAATCTGTCGTGTCTGCTTTTGTCTATAATGTGACTAGAGTTCGTCAAATGTTAAAGATAATGTTAAGAAATGCATTTACTCCTACTTACTGCTAGCTTACAAGATCAGGAATGTAAAATGCCAAAGTAATTTATTATGGCCATCATAATGAAAATGACCTCATCACCTTGATTTAACATTCTAAGCCTGTAACTGTAAGTAAATTAAATTAACCTTAAATTCTGCTTATAATATATTATGTTTTTTATTTAATTTTTCTATGAGAACCTGTCATTCAGCTCTTGCCTTAAACAACAACTATTCTATATGAGAAACTGAATGCTGTTTAATCATGAAGGCTCTTAAACACCTGGCTGCATTCTAAATCATGCCAGTAACAGGGTTTAAGGGTCAAATTTAGGTCAGCCAATTGAAATGACTCTGGGGTTGGGCTTAGTAGGGAGGGTTTATATTCTGGTGCTGCCATTTTTTCTGCATGTTGATCCCGGTTTTAAAGAACTCTATGCATTTGAATATCACTCAAATCTACAGCTTTGCACATCGATTGGCATTTCAACTACCTTACAGATTTGGTTCATTACGTTTCTATAAGAGACTTTTACTCAGTGGTATATTCAACTTTACTAACCAGCAACTGGCCACCTGTCTCAACTCTGACGGCACAACCCTTGTGTACAGCAGCTGATATCGGACCACTACTCTTCGTGGAGGGGGGTATTGTTGACCGTGTCGGCATTTGCCCATCAGTCTCCGTCGAGACTCGTACGTGGACCGGAGAGGTTATTTTCCTCAAAGCACACTTGCATAAAGTATTCCTTGACTATCTACTATCATCATTTTGAAACCAATATATTGAGTCATCATTCAGTGCGGATAAAAGAGTGATCAACCTATGACTTTTCTGTACAGATTCCTCAGCACATTAATCTGATATTATTGATTCAGAGTTATCAAATACCGGTATTCACATTGTAATCCATTTATATGACCTACTTATATTATTTTTGTGTTTGTGTATATTTCTATTTATGTCTACTTTTATAATATAACCTAATTTAGGTCTATTAAAGCTAATATATTATCCATCAGTTTTCTTATATTTTGTCCTCAGCCATCCTGAATATTATTCTTACATTACATTGATTTGTATTTTATACATTTTACTTTAGCGCTGGTATCAATCAATATAATTTTTTTTATATTTATTTTCTATTATTGCCATTTTTTCTGCCTGTTACTTCAAAAAGTTTTCCTCTCTCCCCTTTAGTTGTATTAAGATTACAAGTTAACATGTGTTTTTCTTACAAATGGGTCATAGGCTTTCGCGGTAGCAGTGGGTGAGTCAGCAATTAGTTGGTAAATGGGGAAGGGGTTTTAAGGCATTGTTAGACACACCCCCTTTGATGCTAATTATGAACGCCAAGCCCAGTGGCCTAGTCTGCCGATGCGGTACTCCCGTGGCGTGCACTTTGAAGGGGGTTAGTGATCATGCTAAATCCATGACCTAGGGGGCGCCGTGGACAGGGGATGTCTGTCCTCAGTTTTCACCAGCGTTTGCAGCTGACTTACCCACCTGCTATTTTGCCCCTTTCTTGCTTAACCAAAATTTTATAGTTAAAATCAATTCCAATTAATAAATCTGTGCTGCCTTTTTAAAATCCAAAGTAATGTGTCAGTGTCATTATTCTGTAAGTGGTGTGAAAGGCGTGAGCAGAATGTCAGCCATTGGTTGCTTATTAGGAACAGTGATACAGGCTCATCAAATAAATAACTAATAAAATGTATTTATCATAAGTGTGCATTTAATACCGGTGTCAGTCTCCGGCAAGAAATGGCTGGAAAAAAAAACAGAGACAGCCAAAAGCTAATTTTTGTCTGTCTCTATTTAGAAAATATTAGCGATTAGAAAGATTTACTAAATGGGTAAGTATGCCAAATTCATTTTTCGGCATGCTTACCCTTTCATTATTTCTGAAACCACAGACCTGTTGCACTGCTGCAGACCCACCACACCAGACCGGACAGGTGAGTGTACCAGGGGAGTCTATGGGGAGTCAGGCTGTGGGTAGGGAAGTCTTGGGGTTAGGCTGTGGATAAGGAGTCTTAGGTTAAGGCTGCAGGGATGGGAGTCTTAGGGTTAGGCTGTGGATAGGGAAGTCTTAGGGTCAGGCTGCAGGGAGGTGAGTCTTAGGGTTAGGCTGTGGATAGGGAAGTCTTAGGGTCAAGCTGTGGGGAGGGGAGTCTTAGGGTTAGGCTGCAGGGAAGGGAGTATTAGGGTCAGGCTGCGGGGAGGGGAGTCTTGGGTCAGGCTGCAGGGAAGGGAGTCTTAGGGTCAGGCTGTAGTGAAGGGAGTTTTAGGGTTATGGTAATGAAAGAGGAGGGTTAGGGTGAGGATTAGGATATAGGTTGGGATTAGATAAATACTCAACATTTGCTGATGCGACTTTGTCCTGAGGATGATCTCCTCTGCTCCTCGTCACCTCGGCAAGGCAGGAGCAATTGGTTGGAGAGCCATCTCAAAACTGACTGGTATAAAATGGCATTTCGAAAATGACCTCTGCTTATAAGCATCTATTTGCAAGTTGCAAATGCATATATATTTTCTGTATGTTCAATCCAGAGTTGCATTTGTACCTCCACTGCCTAAAAACTCTGGATCCTGGATCAGGTCCTCTGTGTACCTCTTCACTATCTTGACGACCAAACTCAGTTGTCAAGGGTTTCAAACAGTGCATGTTTTACAGGTTGCTGGAGCACAGTTGTGTTCATTCCAAAGTAACACAAGATCCTGAAGTGGTAGCAATTATTTCATTATCTTTGATTCAATGTTTTAAAGCAACAGAAAATAAACAGGTGACCTGCACCAGGACAAATCATGTTGCAAGGTGTGCAAATGAATTTCTGTATGCATTTGTTTATACTAAAGAGCTCTCAATTTTAACTGTAGTTTAGGTTCAGATCCAGAGTTTGAGACTAAGGGCAAAACTGGTGCAAGTCAAGACCTAAGCAAAACCAAGTTGAACCAAGTTAAATGTCAGAACTTGCATTTGGTTTTATGCTATTTAAAACAATGAATCTACACACCCCATGCACTAAAACAGCACCTTTGAGATTAATGGCAAAACAGGTGCAAGTGTAGACCTTGGAAAAGCCATGTTGCAATGTAAGCAAAGGAATAAAACATTTATTGCATGCAGTGAAAATACTTTTGCAAATAAAACTTACATCAGGATTGCCGACTTTTAAAAGCTTTTTTAGAAGCCATAGATGTAGGCAGGGGGTGGATCTTAACGGCGCTATTTATGCAAATCACTTCATTAAGCCCCACCCCTTGACCATACCTTTTTGGGGTTTCATAGGGATGGGAGTTGGGCTAGATGGCGCAATTTGCATCATCAAGTTTCTCCCGTTCCCTAGCAACAGTAGTAAACTAGTGTTGCCAGGCAGGGGGGCAGGACTTTTCATGGAAACCACAAGCCTCAAGTCCCTTGTTGGAGATTTGCCGGCTCTCCCGGTATACCGGGAGAACTGCCTGAATTTCGGGAGTCTCCAACTTTCCAACTCCAACTTTCGGAAGTCTCGAGAGTCAGCAACTATGACTTAAGTAGTGCATAACTTTATTTATAATCTCTAATTAGTGTTGAGCTAAGGAAACACTATCTCTCAATTCTGATATTTCCCCCCTTACTCTGTAACATGGTTAGGTCAGGTGTTCGCTTGTTCCGTGGATTAGCACCTTTTTACTTGTTCATCCCAGTTCTTAGACATGCATATATAATAAATTATAGCATACTTCTTCTACTTATTATTATTATATATTCTCAAATGCAGGAGTGGAGCTGCAGATATTTTTCTATTATTTTTTTTAGACTCGGCTCTGTTATTAGAACAATATTAATGTGCATTCCTTTATACCATCATAAATAAACATTAAACAAGGCGCTGTTTGATATTAATGGTTACCATTACTCTTCAATCCAAACATTCAGTTATAGTGACATATATTGCAAGTATACACAGCCAAAGTTAGTAATTACTAGGTGTGGTATTATCTCACAGTTATATTCTAAGGCATATGGGTTTTTTTTTACAGCATATCTTTCCTTTAATCCTTTTGTGTGAAAAAGGTTTTCAGAATAAAGGTCAAGTAGTGTGATTCTGGTTCATGGGGTGATATGAGTACAAGGGTGTAACGTTGATCTATTTGTGATACATAGGGGACTTGTTATATCTGCATTTTATCACATATTCTCAATCACTTAAAGCTTGTTTTATCTCTCCTGCTCAGATTCAGAGATGTGAACAATAGATTCTGGAAACAATGTCTACATCTGATAAATTCTAATTTGATTACTGAAATAGCACTTAAAGTGAAATTTCTTCAAATGCCTTATGTGATCATCGCAGGAATGAGTAACATAAAAGTTGAGCATGTTTAAATTCTGAAATGATAAGCAGGGTGGACAATTTCTGCAAACACGTAATATCGTCACACTACCCATATATATATGTTACTCTTACAGTATAGAATGGCAAAGGACCAAAAATGTGCTCAGGATAATAGGTACAATTGCTCAAACAAAGAAGAGATGGTAAAATATGTTTGGGGTATGTTATCCAGAATAAAAGCATGTTTTCTGTATCTGGGGGTTTCATTATGTTATTTACACAATAGGAATTTAATGATATTTTGTGTTTAGTAAATTACAATCATAGTATTAATCAAAGGGTATTATATACAAATTTATGTACAATATTAATCAAAAAATACATATTTAAACATCGAAATATTGTCAGGGTTCAAATTGCTGCAAGACCCCTCCAATATTAAAGGGTGCTCAAATAGTGGAATGATGTGCAGGGAGAGCACAGGCAATAAAGCAGATTATTTGCATTATGTAAAGTTTATTTTTTTTTTTAATCCAATATAATCTCAATTTTAGGCCCCTAAAAATTAGAGCTGCAGATCGATGGCTCAGTGAGTAGCATTTGTGCCTCAAAGGACTGAGGTCAATTCCTAGACTAGACCTTATTGTGGAGTTTGTATATTGTCTGCATTGGTTGCCTCCCACACCGAAAAATGTGAATGTCTAATGTTCTATGTAAAAGAACAGAGTGATTTGTGGTGCTATATAAATAAGCATTATTAATAATAATAATAATAATAATAATAATAATAATAGTAATAATAATAAGGGACCGGATTCAGATTTAAGAAGCTTTTTCCTGCATTCGTAATAGATCCGTACGTTAATACAAAATAAGTACGTTTTGCAAAAGTAACGAATTTTGGAACACTGCCATGTTGTGAAAGCAACCTTATCGTTAGCGCACGTATATGTGACGGAAGTGAAATGTTCGCAAATACAACTGCACGTTTACTATATTACCACGCCAATTTTTTGCTATTTACATTCCGACTGACGCCTACTTAATAATCATCCGTCCGACCTTTTATATTCGCACGCATTTTTTGTCGTATGGAATTTACTTACGCATCATTCCAACTCCATGGTCTGCACATGCGCACTAAATAGAAATCACCCCACTTACGCATTTTGCATGCGTAAATTACCTGACGTTCTTCATTCTGAATACGGTCCAATAATAGTAGAGTAAAAAGAACCTGACATATTTTTAATACCAGAATACTCAAAATTGTCAAAAAATACTGAGGAATCACATAACGAATAAATAATTTTAATAACAAATATTAGAGTAATAAATAGTGATAAAATGGCACTGTTTCTGACCCATTTACCTTTATTTTACTTATGTGTGGTAACTTATGTCTTTAACCTAGAGTAAGATGAAAAAGATGAAATCTCTTAGCACTGATTGATCTGTGGTTAAAAAGACACACAACAATGGAAAAATCCAACGCTACATACAAAACATAACAAAACAATGCAAACGTGCATATACTTGAATCCCCTTAAACACATAGTTTAAGTTTAACCTATAGTTTAGCAACAAATCATATTTTATGTAAGCCACACAATGTTACAGTTGCATGTTTTCTGTATCTGGGGGTTTCATTATGTTATTTACACAATAGGAATTTAATGATATTTTGTGTTTAGTAAATTACAATCATAGTATTAATCAAAGGGTATTATATACAAATTTATGTACAATATTAATCAAAAAATACATATTTAAACATCGAAATATTGTCAGGGTTCAAATTGCTGCAAGACCCCTCCAATATTAAAGGGTGCTCAAATAGTGGAATGATGTGCAGGGAGAGCACAGGCAATAAAGCAGATTATTTGCATTATGTAAAGTTTATTTTTTTTTTTAATCCAATATAATCTCAATTTTAGGCCCCTAAAAATTAGAGCTGCAGATCGATGGCTCAGTGAGTAGCATTTGTGCCTCAAAGGACTGAGGTCAATTCCTAGACTAGACCTTATTGTGGAGTTTGTATATTGTCTGCATTGGTTGCCTCCCACACCGAAAAATGTGAATGTCTAATGTTCTATGTAAAAGAACAGAGTGATTTGTGGTGCTATATAAATAAGCATTATTAATAATAATAATAATAATAATAATAATAATAATAGTAATAATAATAAGGGACCGGATTCAGATTTAAGAAGCTTTTTCCTGCATTCGTAATAGATCCGTACGTTAATACAAAATAAGTACGTTTTGCAAAAGTAACGAATTTTGGAACACTGCCATGTTGTGAAAGCAACCTTATCGTTAGCGCACGTATATGTGACGGAAGTGAAATGTTCGCAAATACAACTGCACGTTTACTATATTACCACGCCAATTTTTTGCTATTTACATTCCGACTGACGCCTACTTAATAATCATCCGTCCGACCTTTTATATTCGCACGCATTTTTTGTCGTATGGAATTTACTTACGCATCATTCCAACTCCATGGTCTGCACATGCGCACTAAATAGAAATCACCCCACTTACGCATTTTGCATGCGTAAATTACCTGACGTTCTTCATTCTGAATACGGTCCAATAATAGTAGAGTAAAAAGAACCTGACATATTTTTAATACCAGAATACTCAAAATTGTCAAAAAATACTGAGGAATCACATAACGAATAAATAATTTTAATAACAAATATTAGAGTAATAAATAGTGATAAAATGGCACTGTTTCTGACCCATTTACCTTTATTTTACTTATGTGTGGTAACTTATGTCTTTAACCTAGAGTAAGATGAAAAAGATGAAATCTCTTAGCACTGATTGATCTGTGGTTAAAAAGACACACAACAATGGAAAAATCCAACGCTACATACAAAACATAACAAAACAATGCAAACGTGCATATACTTGAATCCCCTTAAACACATAGTTTAAGTTTAACCTATAGTTTAGCAACAAATCATATTTTATGTAAGCCACACAATGTTACAGTTGCATGTTTTCTGTATCTGGGGGTTTCATTATGTTATTTACACAATAGGAATTTAATGATATTTTGTGTTTAGTAAATTACAATCATAGTATTAATCAAAGGGTATTATATACAAATTTATGTACAATATTAATCAAAAAATACATATTTAAACATCGAAATATTGTCAGGGTTCAAATTGCTGCAAGACCCCTCCAATATTAAAGGGTGCTCAAATAGTGGAATGATGTGCAGGGAGAGCACAGGCAATAAAGCAGATTATTTGCATTATGTAAAGTTTATTTTTTTTTTTAATCCAATATAATCTCAATTTTAGGCCCCTAAAAATTAGAGCTGCAGATCGATGGCTCAGTGAGTAGCATTTGTGCCTCAAAGGACTGAGGTCAATTCCTAGACTAGACCTTATTGTGGAGTTTGTATATTGTCTGCATTGGTTGCCTCCCACACCGAAAAATGTGAATGTCTAATGTTCTATGTAAAAGAACAGAGTGATTTGTGGTGCTATATAAATAAGCATTATTAATAATAATAATAATAATAATAATAATAATAATAGTAATAATAATAAGGGACCGGATTCAGATTTAAGAAGCTTTTTCCTGCATTCGTAATAGATCCGTACGTTAATACAAAATAAGTACGTTTTGCAAAAGTAACGAATTTTGGAACACTGCCATGTTGTGAAAGCAACCTTATCGTTAGCGCACGTATATGTGACGGAAGTGAAATGTTCGCAAATACAACTGCACGTTTACTATATTACCACGCCAATTTTTTGCTATTTACATTCCGACTGACGCCTACTTAATAATCATCCGTCCGACCTTTTATATTCGCACGCATTTTTTGTCGTATGGAATTTACTTACGCATCATTCCAACTCCATGGTCTGCACATGCGCACTAAATAGAAATCACCCCACTTACGCATTTTGCATGCGTAAATTACCTGACGTTCTTCATTCTGAATACGGTCCAATAATAGTAGAGTAAAAAGAACCTGACATATTTTTAATACCAGAATACTCAAAATTGTCAAAAAATACTGAGGAATCACATAACGAATAAATAATTTTAATAACAAATATTAGAGTAATAAATAGTGATAAAATGGCACTGTTTCTGACCCATTTACCTTTATTTTACTTATGTGTGGTAACTTATGTCTTTAACCTAGAGTAAGATGAAAAAGATGAAATCTCTTAGCACTGATTGATCTGTGGTTAAAAAGACACACAACAATGGAAAAATCCAACGCTACATACAAAACATAACAAAACAATGCAAACGTGCATATACTTGAATCCCCTTAAACACATAGTTTAAGTTTAAATATATATATATATATATATATATATAATTATTTAACCAAGAACTATATATAGATCGTTTGTTTAATTTTAGTTCTATGCAGTGAACAGTTTAGTTAATAGTTTAGTTAAGTTAAAAAGAAGAAGAAAGTTATTTAAAACACTTGCAGATGTTTGCATTTTATAAAAACAATACATCAATCACCAAGCCAGAAGGAATACAGATCTCACTGCTCTTATTATGGAGATATAGAGCTATGAATGTACCCTTTATTCAGGACAGTAAATAAATTAAACACTGAACTGATCCTCTGATGGATGCTAGTTGGAAGAATGCTGAAATCAGAGTCTTAAGGAAAAATACCTTTGTAATTATTATTAATGGCTGTTATTAATATCTATGGTAGGTATCTCTTTTTCGGAACAAATGTGGCTCAGTGTTGGCGTTACAGCAATATTTTAGTTACTAATTCTTAGATTGCATAATGTTTCTTATAAACATATACTACTAAATTAGATCATTTTTAAAACTTTTTGATACATTAACTTAAACCTCTAAAAATGTTAAAATAAAATGTTTTAAAAAGTTAAAAGTTCAAGTTCAATAAATAAAAGTTAAATATATTTTTATTTGTTTCAATTTTAGAGAAATAAAGCCACATTAAAACACCATCAAAGTCACATTGCAGAGAATATAGTGTAGTCCTTAACAAATGCAATATGTTTAACATGCTGCATATTGGTGGGATCAGAGCTCAGGATTATGACTTACTCTTTCTCAACAGACATGGCGACTAGCCTTATGAGCCACATCACCATCATGTTCCACAAATTAGGATTTGATCCCAGGACAATCAAATCAAATCAAATATTCTATGCCTTTGGTTTAGGATTTTTACATATAGGCCAACATTAAAAACCCAACAAAATCACAGAAAATCTGCAGTTGGAACATATAGTAACTGCGGACCAGATTCAGACCCCCGTACGTGCGAGAGGAGAATGCACACACCCCGTCACTCCCCTCTCTCGTGCGGGCTTTATGGCAGCTTACTAAGCCTGCATTAACTCTGTTGTGCCGATCAGCGGTCCGTATGACCGCTGATCTGCAGCAGTGTGAGAGGAAGCATAGCCCATTGTTACTATAGTAACCCTAGCGTAACATCTGAAGGGCGTATGCGTGCGAAAGTGACCTGACGGTACTGATTCAGCGCTGCACTTTCACGGGGTAGTGCTTGTTAGTACAGTGATTTTTAGTACTGCTCATGTGCACAATGAAAGCGAGCTCAAAAAAAGGAAACGCAACCTGTATTTGCTTTCATGTGCTTTGCATGAGAGGAACAGGGTGAAAATGAGAAAGTGGATGTTTTAATGCTGCTGTTTCCCTGCACTACCTCAGGGTTGCTGACTTTTTAAAGCTTCCCTCCGGGAGAACCCGGAGGGAAGCCATAGAGTACTGCAAGGGGGTCGGGCTCAATGATGCGATTTATGCAAATTAAGCCCCCCCCCCGCCAATCACACATGTAATCTCTAGTGTTTCAAGGAGATGGGCGGGGATACTAACTCTAGGGATTACATTATAGATTAATAGCTGGTCGGGGCTTGCGGGAGTCCTTAACAAATTAAGGACCTGGGAAATCGGGAGAACTGCCCAAATTTCGGGAGTCTCCCGGATATTTCGGGAGAGTCGGCAACCCTGCACTACCTACTAAAACCCTGCACCCTCTCAGGTGTAAGACGATTCATCTGCCAGGGCTCACAACCTCTTTGTGAATAGCGAGTTGGCTGACCGACTGTAAATCAGCTGCACTGTGTATGAATCATACACAGCACAGCAATGGACTAGGCCCTGGGAGTTGATCTTGCATTTTTCTGTAACACGATGCCTGGATGCTTAATTAAGCTGCTGACCTAGCAAAAACAGGTGCTTACTGAGATTTTCTTATGGAAACAAGATTAAAAAAAAAAAAAAAAAGTTGAAAGTAAGTAATATGAAAGTAAAGTGTATCAGTATGAATAAAGAAAATCATGAGGAGTAATAACGGATGGGTTACAGTGCTGTTACAAGGTTAAATAGTTTTTTAGACTAAATTAATTTATGATAATGGAGTTGCTATTGTGTGGAGGTCATGTAAATGATTCTTGTATTGTTAAGACACTTACAAGTGTGCATTTCTTTCTGTATTGTGTTTACAAGAATGTTTTCTGTATTTTATCACATTCACAAGGAGGCCTTTTTTTACTGCATTGTGGATACAAAATGCTCATATTTTTTTTTCTGGTCACAAGGATGTAGTCTGAATTTTATGGCGATCACTATGAATCAGTCAATTGTATAGTTGTCAGTAGGATGCAATCTTTTTTGAATGTCAGCCACTAGGATGCAGTCTGCATTTAATTTATGATTGTGACCAGGATGTAGTTTGTATTGTTTGGCAGACACTTGGATGCAGTTTAAATTGTATAGTGGTGATTAGGATGGGCTTTAGTTTATTGTGGTTTTAATATTGCGTTCTGTATTCTCTGAGACTCAAATGAATGCTACAATGTATGATGGTCAATGGTGCTAAATGGAGGGTGCAAATGTATTGTTTGCAGGGGTGCACACTAGCACTGGCTCTGAGTGTAAGTGTTATATTCATTCAGAGACTTGTAGAACCGTAGAGATATACAATGATATGTTAAGATTGTTCAAGACTGTACAAGGAAAAAAGAGATGCGTGGGAGACAATGCTTTGTGTCCATAGCTATTTTGGTCCATATTTTGAGCTGTGATAGAAAACAGCTCAATGCTTAAATGATGACCTTCTTGGAATCATTCTAATGTATTTTGGTGACTTCATCTTGTTATCACAATCATTCTTAATTATGTGTATTGCTCAAGATAATTTGCAAATAATCTCCTAAAATAGAAGCTAAAGTAATCAAGAAAAGAGATTATCAGAATGACTACTTTGTGATGTCTGATGATAACTGTATTCATCATTAACATTAAACATTATAGAGGATGAGCAGATGGTAAAATCATTACACGGAAATACCCATAGATTTCGGAACAGATGCTTTCCTTATTACAGAATAAATATCTCATAGATTTAGGAATATACTATAACAGTATGGCAGATCTGTTTGCACAATATTTGTGTTGTGTGGAGTTTTCACTATTATGTGAAAACATAAAAAATGGTGATTAGTAGAATAGTACACAAATATTCCATTATGTGTAACAGAAAGTCAAATTTAAATGTACAAACATTGCAAAATAAAACAGAAACCTATTAAAATATAGTAGATTAAATATGCATAATAGTCTAATCTTTACAACTATAGCTCAAAAGTGATATGCATACACTCTGTACTGTATGTATTGAACATAAAATGTTCAAAACATATCTTAACATCAAACAAAAAAACTAGTTTTTAATGGATTGTGAAAAATTTGAAAAAAGGGAAATTCATTTAATGAGAGCTTACTGTATGTAGAATGTGCGCACAACAGTACTGTCTAACACCACCTAGTGGCCTCTTCTTTAATCAGCAAAATTAGAGATCTGCAGATTTTTGTACCCTTAGTTAGCATTGTCATGGGTATTAGTAGTAGTGCTACGTAAGTACCATTGTGAAAACTAGTAAAAGTGACGCATAACAAAGAAAAAATTCTGTCACACAGATAAATACTGTTATTTTGTAATTTGGAAATATTATCAGAAGTAAAAAATTTTATAAAAAAAAACAGAACCAGAAAATAATAATGATCACCAATATGCTAGAATACATTATTGGAGGTAAATACATAACAATTGTCATAAATTCTGTCTTATATTTAATAAGTAAAAACAATCTGAGTATAGAAGTAAGCATGGAGGACAATATTAAAGCGCAAAGCAACGTTTTGTAATTAAAAACTAAATACAGAATTTTTAAGAGTTACTATTCCCAATATTGATATAATATAGGGTGATATTATATAAGTGGGTGTGGGTCACCACTGCCGGCCTTTTCTGCCCCGCCGTGACAAAGCAATCAATCTTGCCCAGGACAAAAAAGCAGCGGCGAATGGTGAGTATGGATCTATTCCCTTTTCCTAATCTTAACTCTCCTCTTACATTAACCTATCCCTAACACTCCCTTCCCTGCAGCTTGACCCTAACCTTCCCTTCGTCGCAGCCTGACCCTAAGACTCCCTTCCACGCATCCTAACCCTAAGACTCCCCTGCGCGCAGCCTAACGCTAAGCCTCCCCTTCCCATAGCCTAACCCTAAGACTCCCCTCCCCACAGCCTAACACTAATACTCCCCATAGAGTTATGCTCACCTCCAAGACGTGCTGCGTATCTGTGGCGGTGTTTCTGAAAAATTAATGGGCAAGTATGTCGATCGGCATACTTAGCCATTCATACATTTTTTTAGACAACTGAAAATGAGATTTTGGCTGTGTTTATTTCTAAAATTGCATTTTCTCAGTGGCAACTCCCACAAAATAAAAGTTATGATAAATAGCATATAATTACACCAGTATAACATTTTTATATATTTTACATTTGTATAATTTATTTCTTGTTTTAATTTATGCTGAGCTTGTTTTAGTTGCAAGTATTGAATGATGCTGCGTGCGGTGCAGAATTCAGCCCATCCTTTAGCCTCCGTTGCGGATTTGGCACTTCATTCTGAGAGACAATGATTTGCATCAGATGCCATAGCGTGCTAAAAGGGGTGTGTCTTGTGCCACCCAGTGGGCATGTCTTAAAGACAAAAAAGAGGGGCTAGGGCTAAAAGGAAACAATATATAGTGCTTGGTATGACCTACCTAAATGATTTTATTCACAAATAAATATTTATTAAAATACACATCTAATACACCTGTTCAAAACTATTTTACACAGATTATGAAGCTCAACTTGTCAGCCAACAGTAAAAATTCAAGTGGCCAAATATATTCACAATACTTAAGACCGCATGTATGCAATCTACGTAAGCGTAAAACAGTAACTATGCATGCGTAGTAGCTAGAATCGTAAAATTAGGCACGTATGTTAAAAATGTCGGGGTTGTGAATCCGGCCCAGTATCTCTACTGCAATTGTAGTTACCAATCCCAGAGATGTTACAGTTCTACAGTGTACTTGTACCATTGGTAGTACTTGGGCCACTGTCAGGTGGTACTCAGGAAAATTGGGTAAAGTTGTAGGGGGGGGGGCACAATACCAAATGGACAAGGATATAATTAATGAAATATCTTGGGGATAAATAACATATGTAGAAAATTAACCTTAAACCCTCAGCAAAAATATGTAAAGCACAACAAAAAACCTGAAAATATAATTATGGGTCATGGGTATGTTTCTACAAGACATGTAAAGTGGTACTTGAATAAAGAATAAATCCTCCCATATAAGAGGAAAGGCAGCGCTGTAATTCTGATCCCTAGATAATTGAAAATTAGCTGATGACTGAAAAAACCAACACCAATGTAAAAGTGTATAACAAATAATTTATTAACAATAAAATATGAAAATATCAATGACCATTCAATCAGGTTAATGAAGTCCCTGATACAATAGTAGTTGTCTCAACAACTTAAGTAGTCATCTTGCCATACGTAGATTATTTAAATTCGCAACCTTTGGGAAACCAAATGAAACCAAATAACTGCGGGTATAAGCTGAAAACGGGTGGCCAGCCCGTAATGAAATAAGATGGTAGATCCCGCAGTGTCAACGAACAATCTCTAGATAGTTGGTAGCCAGCTCCCTTGCAGCTCAATAGTACTCACTCTTAGTCGGTTGTTTGTCCCGTAATGACCGCAGCCGGCAACAGGCGTACGGATTCAGCTCAGAGGCTGTCGAGGTCTCAAACGCCGTGCGTCCACGGCGTGAGCTATGATCACTTGACGGCAGTCTCAGCTGATTAGTTAATGTGAGAAAGGTAGCATATACCGAGTCTTGGCAACAGAATGAAAGAGACGGAGAATGCCGTTCAATCAGTCCAGCCGCGCTGTTCAGATGGCAATCCAGCAAATCAGCATAAGGTCTCTTCAAATGGTTTTAATAAAGATAGTCCCAAAAAGGAATTGATGTAGGCAAGAGTCTAATAAAAGATGGTCATCAGCATCAGTGACGCGTTTCATGTCGATACAGACACTTTCTCAAGCTGGGCTGTAAAGTGGTACTTGACATGATTCCATAATGAGTAACTGGTACTCACCAAAGAAAGGTTGAGAACCGCTGTTCTAGAGTAATAACACCAAGTAGTCAGAACCTCCTCACCTCTGAAGAAGATATCTTCTGTAAACTGACTCATACATGTTTAGGTTCTCACTGGTTTGATGAAGCAGAGTGCCAGTTAACCCTGCAGGCTTGTCCCATAAATAAAAGTTAATTAACCCTTGAGGTACTCATGATGCTGACTGCACTTGGTATGAAGCAAAACTAGACTCCATCCAAAAAGAGTTGCATAGGAGAGGGCCAGAAGAGGGGAAACACCCAGAGGCATGATAAAGAGGGGTCAATAAAAGTGACCAGTAAACAGACCAGTGACAGAGCCGGGCTGGTATTACCTCCAGCACAGGTGATTGGCCTCAATCATGATGACTTACATGGGACATAATGTTCTCATAATGGAGGCTCCAGACTTACAGAGGAGCTTATTGTACAGACAGACACCTCAGCGATGGAGCAGAAACTCATCCTGCAATTTATGTATGGGAAGGGAAAGGATTAATGTGGACACTGCTGGAGATGATCTGCAGAGAGAAAACAGAATTAATGTGGATACTGAGAGAAATGATCTGCAGGAAGAGCACAGGGTTAATGGGGACACTAGTGGAGATGATTTAAAGGTAAAGTACAAGGTAATGTGCAGAATAAGGGAGATAATCTGCAGGGAGTGGACAGGGTTAATGTGGAGACTGGAAGATACAATCTGCAGGGAGAGGGCTGGGTTAATATGGAAACTGGAGGAGATGATCTGCAGAGAGGGGACTTGAGAGGGGACATGATGCTGACTGCACTTGGTATGTCAGGGCCATTGTTATGGTTATGGTTATGGTCCTTTTGCTGTCTGTATTCCTCCACAGCTAACCACAGCCCATGCAGGACAATCAAAGCATGTAGGCAACAGGTCACTCACCAGTCCAGAGCAGGGCAGTGGCAGCAGGGGAGACACGCTGCATCATGGCTTGGTGCAGTTAGACTCAGGAACTCTGCAGTGGTGATTTCTTTTAGGCGGAGCTTCCTTTATCAGATCGTCACAGCACCACCTGCTGGACAACTGGCTCATTGCTACTCAATTAAATGAAAAAAAAAAAATTCTTCGCTGTTTATCGGGATAAGCAAGACAACGGTCGGGACAGTGGACCAAAATTGGGACTGTTCCGCATAAATCGGGGTATGCTTAAGCCCAGATCCAGGAGACTTGCTGACTCTCTCAGGATTCCGGAGCAGTGCCTGAATTTTGAGTCTCCTGGAAATTCAGCAACTGTGGTCTTAGTTTATTACATATGGTTGGTAAAACGACAAAACTGCATAAACAGGAAGGAAACTAGGTATCACTGCCACTCAAAGCAAATTTTCAAGTGTACTTGGCAAAGCAACTCTGCCCCTGTGTCTTTTCTGCCCTGCTCAGAAGAGAACAGTAAAGTGAATGCACAAGTTGCCACTGATCTGTTTTCAACAGAGAGTAGAAAGATGCTGACAGTCACCTCAGGCCCCAGAGCATCTGCACCCACTACAGACATATATATGTCACTGACTGATAGATTTAATTTCCAACAATTACTGAAAACAGCTCACAGAGAATGAATAAAGATGTGCAATTATCTAGTTAAGAACAAAATATGGTACTTGACTATTCAGTAGAACAAACTTGCGACCCTATTAAGAACACTGAGCCTAATCCAGACTTAATAAACGAGAAGCAATTTACGCATGCGGTGTGCGAAAGTCTGGCTGTGGGAACACACTGCGCATGCAGATGTTATTCATCATAACGCTGATCATACATAACTTGTATGTAATTGCATATGATAGGGCGTAGCATCCCTATGCAAGTCGAATATTGTCACATTTTGGGTGGAGGGAGACATTTAAATTGTACAGTATGGGCTGGGTTTGGTAATTACGTAAGACAAGGCATTACATACGACCAGAGATATGTAAGTCAGTTATGTACGTGAGATGTCAGGGCTATGGGGAGTGCATTATCCTTAGAAGTGCGTAGCTTGGGTACGTAAAGCAATCTTAAGTCTAGATCAGGCGCATTGACACAGCCTAATTTAGGAATGGCCTGAGGGTCAGAAACCACTGATCCCAGCCGTCTGCCCTTGCAAACAATAAAAACATCATAGCAAAAGAACGTTACACATTGAAACATGTTTGGGACCAGTAGATAACAGAGGGTGATTGTCTGTCTGCAGTAGTTATTTTAAAGGCTTTAAGAGGTGCCTCTAAGTGAGCTAGGTCTCAATTTATATACACATGATATATGACTCTCCTTGTTTAGGATTAGGAACACATTAGCAGAAAATCCTTGAAAGTGGCAGGTAGTTTATCATATATTTTCAAATGTGTTTAAATAATATATTTGCATTTTATTGTATAGAGAGAATGGCAAGTTAGTTACTGGTTAGTAATGGTATTTTTCCTTTCTTTCTAAAAGAAATTTCCCTATTCTAAAACAAAACAACAAAAATGATATAAAGAATGCTTACAAGAATAAAACATAGTATCTCCACTAAATGCTTGATTTATGTCCCTGATATAGATTGAGATGTATTTGTTGTGCAACACTTTTACCACTGGGAGTTAGCCTCATCTTTCTATCTGGCACTTTCCTAAGCAATAATAATTGCTACGCCATAAAAATGGCTTCTTTTCTTAGGTTGTGTAAACAGATATGTTGTTACTAAGGGCTGTAATTGTCAAAGTGATAAAAATGGAAATACAAATAAAATGTTCTAATGGAATTTCTCAAGATCTTAGTCCAAGTGGTTACAAATGCAATATCCCTCTAATCACTCTAAACTTACAGCAGTGTGTTTATGTTCTAGTCAATGGTTGCCGGGTATGGTTAGAATATTGTGCTTGTGCCAGAAGAGATCTGAAGTCTTAGTATAACCACATTTTTACTTTGAGCTGTAATTCTCTCTTTTTTTTTTTTCAATTTTTGTTTTTTAGTGATATTAATATAACTTAAAAGTCATTAAGGACAGCTCTGATTTTGAAATAGTAATGCCCTGGCATGCATGATAATATTACAAGTTATAGCAGAAAATAACACATAATTACTTTTATGATAGTGATAAGTAAGATTGTCTTTAATCCTGAACTTATGGATGTTTTGTTTTATTGGTTGATTTTGATATAAGCACATGGTTGAAGATCAAAGTAAACTGTGAGATCCTTACAAGAAGATGCAAACAAACTGATGCTGTCATTTCTAAGAAACAAAGTTAACACAAGAAATGACGGAACTTTCACCTCCCCTGTGTCTGTGGATCTGAATGTAGCGGCAGTGAGGATCTCCACTGGATCCCGAGGAAGGGCCCCTCCAGCTCCACAAGCAGACCCCTATCTTGAGGTTTCCAATGCATCTTCAGCGCCCTGTCCTGCACTACAGTCAGAAAGCCCAAGTAAAACCCCTTCAGAAAGGAATTCTGCATCCAGATGATCCGTACAAGCAGGGCCGCCCTCCAGCAACCGGCGCATGCACACTGTGGCTTCAATTCCAAGCTAGAATATTGAATAAAAAATAAATAAGTCTAAGATTCCTCTCCAGCTCAGTTATTCATTGTCTTATTATCATCTCTGACTATCTTCCAGTTGTGTACGTTAGGGCCATTACTAGGGGTGTGCGATAGGGGTAGTAGCACAAGTCAATGTGGGGTGCCAGTAAGTTAATTTTTAAGGTTAAAGGAACGGATTCACACTTCTCTGGTCCCCACCCCGCCACCATTTTAGTGCCATAGGGCTAACTATCTAAATATCTAACCTTATCTAAACTACGCACGGACCTTTCCTCTATCTGCCTCTCCAACGGCCTCCCTGGCTAAACTAAATACCTCCCCCCTCCCACTTCTGCCTAATCACTCCCCGAGGTGGCATTATGCGGCCTCTTTCTACTAAACTACTAGGCAATCTACGTACCAAACTGGACGTAGATTGCGTAAATGACCTAATATGCATGCGTAGTAGGTCATTTACTAAATATACGCACCTAAGAAACTTCATTTTTTTCCTTTTTGCCCCTTTTGCTAAAATTTCTAGTTACAGCTCTGGTGTACATTACAGAAGTTCAAATTCTGAAAATCTCATATAACCCCCCTTACCCCACAGTTTCGCTTACAGAGCTGCGGTCGCCTGCTACACTACATTAGTTGTGTGCTACGGCACCGTAGATGCTGGCGGGGAATAGTAGTGGCTACTGGTTCTGGTTAACCTCCACTATTACATTGCGAGTCTCCGCACCGATGGCTGTCATTACGAAGTACGGACAGCCGAAAGTTACTTTTGGTTAGGCTTAGGGCTAGACTGCAGGGGGGGAGACTTAGGGTTAGGCTTCCGGGGGAGACTTAGGGTTAGGCTATGGGGGGGGAGACTTAGGGTTAGAGAGTGGGTTGGGGATAGAATACTTACTTTCCTTTCGGAGCACCGTGTTCGGATTGATTGCTATGCCTCATCAAGGCATAAGCAATCGATATCCCAGCCAGTTCTGAACTAGTATAGTGCAGTAGATGGTCGTGGCTCTGTAAGTGAAGCTGGCGGGAAGGTGGGCCTAGGGTTTTTTGTTTTTTCTTGTACTGTATTTTAACTTTGCTTTATACATGTATTGTATTCCTTATTCATGTTTTTATACCCTTTGTTAATTATTGTATTGAATTGTATATGTAACTTTTGTCTTTGCTATTGCCTCTCCATGGCGCTGCGGATACTGTGTGATGCATTATAAATAAATGCTAATAATAATAATAATAATAGGGTGTAGGCTCGATTCAAACCCTCCTGTGTACAAGACTTGCGGTACATGCACATGCACACACATGAAGGGCCTGATCCAGACCTACGCTCGTATGCGTTTTTATGATGGTCGCATGCGCGGGGCAGATGTTACGCTCATCTTACGCTCAGAAATTCTTAAAGTATGGGCCTTGAGCGTACCACCTTCGTAACTACATTCGAGGGGGCGTGCCTGGATACGATTTTCGAAAATATGCACCGAGGGTGGGGTGATGCATTTAAATCGGACAGTATGGGAGTGCTAAGCGTCATAACTACGCAAGGAGCTTGCAGCCTCCCACGGTTACGATCAGAAAAGTTAGGGTTGGGTTTGCTGGCAAGACGGCAAGAGTAAGTACGAACAAGGGGAGTGTTTATGGGAGAGCATGGTAGGTACGCTGGCGTAAATACGCTACGCACATGAGCTTTTTATGAGTGTAGGTCTGGATCAGGCCCGAAATGTATATTAAAGTAGGAGAATAATATGCCGGATCCTGACTCAAAAGGTCATTCTCTGAAACGAATCTGGTCTGTCTGGATCTGGTCGATTGTTCTCCAACATCAATATTTTAAACTACAACTAATTTGAGAGCTGACATTAAGTAACATAAGCTCAGCTTACATACGAGTACATGGCTGTAAAACAAATTTAACTAGCTACAGACTATGCACTGTACAACTTTACCCATAGAAGACACTCTCATGGTCGCACCATACGGTTTGCTGTGTGTTTCTCTGTTTCCATGTGACATCATTTCATTGCTTGTTTCAAGTGTAGACTAACAATCTCTTTACATAAACAAAGGATGGAGCAGGAGGAAGTTTAGACTTGAAGAGCCACAACGTCTGACACAAGTGAGGATCAGATGTGTGATTGTTGTCTGGGTCATGGGTGATCAGTAGTATAACTGAATAGTTAAAACTATATGGACATATTGGATATAATGGCATTTGGGCTATGTATGCTTTTTATTAATATTAATTAAGAAATGCATCTTAAGTATATACTGTAGTATTTATATTACCATATTATGGTAGAGGCTCAAGACTTACAAAATTGTGACCTCTTCTTCATGCTGAGCATGTGTGTAATACCGCTTTCACATCACCACCGGTGAAAAACACAGGTCTTTCAACCCGGGTTTTTCCTGGTGGAAATGCTGCGGCACAAAAAAAAGCCACGTTTAAGTCCACCAAAACCCGGGAAATTCCCGGGTCTGACCCTTTCAAATCACCAGGAATTTCCCGGGTTTTAGTAGATTTTTAATGCTGCAGAGCATGCTGATGCTTGTAGTGCTACAATCATCAGCATGCCCAAGGATGGCAGGGCATGCTAGAGTACCACAAGTGCCAGCATGCCCTGTCATCCGTTACAACAAAACACAAATTAATACCCCTCCTAGCTACTAAATAAAATATAGGGCCAGCCCCTACCATTATAAAAAGACTTATCATTTAATGCCCCCTTATAAATAAACAATGATTATTTAATAATTTGTAAAAAATTACTACAAGCATCAGCATGCCCTATACTTGTAAAATGTTTTTTTTTTTTTACAGATCCGATGCCGAAAAGATTTGTTTACTGTTGCCATAGCAAAAGTAGATAAATCTGCACCAGTCGGGAGGCAATGTGAAAGATCCCTGGACTTTATACATCACCGCCCTTCCTGGGTAGAACCCGGGAAAAACTTTCATCCCTCCCCAGCCCCAGACCACCATTGCTTACTTGTGCTGCCACAAATGAGGTGTGGCTCCTGCATGGTACAGTACATGACCCTGAAAGCTAAGCAGTACAAGGAAGTGCAGGGGATCAGCTAAGCCTCAACCCTTGAACACACAACCCGCAGCAGAGGATAAGATGAGGGGCAGCGGCCTGTGTGTTTTGCAGCTACACTGTCAGTGTACCTGCGCACCTACATGTCACTCCCACCCCAGGACAAGTGGTCAAACCTGCCTGGTGGTAGCTCCAGGCCTGTATAAGCGTTTTCTTTTATTCTGGGATCCGATTGCACAGAAATCTCTCTGAATCTGGAACATGACATTAAGGGGCTGACCCAGAGTTGCACATTGGCAAAACCATATGAAACTGCAGGGGGAGGCAAATTTAAAATGTGAATGAGTTGAGAGGTGATGTTTTGTATATAAACACTATATTAGAGTTTAAATATCAAGTAGTTCAGTATTTGTATCCAATAAAAAATTACTTAGTAGTTTACCTACAAGCAAAAATATTTGAATTTATTTGTACCCTGCACATTGCTACACGGTCTGTCCAGGTGCACCTTTTTGTTCAATTACTCCCAACCCAGCCCCAAAATATCTCACCATACATGATTATTAGGGCCTCATTTACTTTGCCTAAATCGCCCAAAGTCCCAGGACTTTAGCTGCAATTATGGCATCGATGCATTCACTAAAGCTAAAGTCCAGGGACTTTGGGCTTTCACAAAATCGACCCGACCAACATCGCAGATACATCACAGTCCCTACTTTTTCAATGTTACATATATAAAGCACTGGATTCACTAAATGCGATTAAACAAATCGCCTCTTGATCGGCCAGAAAGTGCTGAAAAAAAGATCGCCACCTGTGTGTGACGCTTTCATAGAAAGCGACGCACACTTTAGCTGAAAAACACGACATATTTGACATGTGTTTTTCTGTTTAAAAAAATTATGTGCAGCATCATTATATCCCTTATCATGCAGACACATATAGTACTATAAGGCACAGCATGGCCATGTGTTTGTGGCCATGCTGAGCCTTATAGTACTATAAGCATCAGCCTGAGAAGGGATAAAATGATGCTGTGTCATGTGTAATGTGTACATAAAAAAACTGTTTCCCCAAAAAACATAAAAAATCTACTTGAATAAACAATACATTTATAAACATTTAAACAATGTAATAAATGTGTCCCTGTGTGTTTTTTCTAACTATAATGGTGGCCACCCTGTACTAACTATACAAAATGCAAATGTTTAGTGTAAATGTGTATCAAAAAATACAGTGAGGTATCGACTCACCGTTTTGCAGTTATCTGTCTTGGAATGGCTTACTTGTAGTGTCGGATGTCTTTCAAGTTGTTCTTGTAAAGTTACTAGAAGATCTTCTCATCTTGATTGAAGGGGACGGTCCGTTTTATTGAAGAGGATGGTCAGTTGATTGTAGATCTTCTTCGTCCTCTTCTGGCTTTTGACACAACGTCCTCCTGCTTCCTGTTCTCGTGTGACGCGGCTAATGACCATTTAGCCACAAGAGGTCCCCCTTTTATATTGAATTTGACGTCATAGACACTAGAGCCCACAAAATCGCTGCGATGTCTAACAATTAATAATTGCAGACCAAATACGACCTTAGTAAATGAGGCCCTTAGAATCTGATAAATTATTAAATATTTTTGTTTTAATTTAATTCAAACATTGTACTTATAATATTAATTTGCATATAGAACTACTGTAATTAGAATGGTACATTTTTAATCTGAATGATGAAAACAACCTGTTAAATTATACACCAAGGTTCATATTTGGCCTACTGACCATTATATGGTGAACATGTGTTTCGATTTTTTTTTCATCTGAGTTCAATCAAATATCAAACCGGTCAAAACATTGCAAGCAGATCTACTCTATGCACATATTTGGATCTATACATTATATACTGTAATAGACAGGAACACAGGAATACAGCATACATCTATTCTGGTTAGCATTACTAAACAAATGTATGCATATATGCATGTTTGCTAGATGTGGCTAGACAGATATAGAGTAAGAATGATAGAAATGATCTAAAAGCTTTTTATGCCAGGCTGTTCCCACTTTAACAAAGAAAGTTCAAACATCCCTCAGGATAAAGAGACATACAAGAATAATATCAGGAAAAGCCCTCTGAATTATGGGTAAAGGAAGCATATCATTCTCCTTAAGTGACTTTCCACAAAGAATTAAATACCATAAGCCTATTGTATTATCTCAAACTACAGGAATTATTAAAGAGACTGGATGATCAGATTACAACATACATTTAAAAGGATCTTTCACCATGTCAGCAAAAATCAGTGAGATTTTGTGGTTAATGAAAACCAGTCTACCTCAATAATGTTGTCATTGCCGACAAACAGGAATTACCCCGCATACCTTGCATGTTCAGGACACAGCCATTTATCAGAGAAGCCTGCGGTTGCCATGGTTAAAACACTGTCATAATCAAACTTATGTTAAATACCTTGGCTGCTGCCGTGCAAAAGAATTATTACACTCTTATCGGCCGCGTCATGTCACGAGGAACGTGCTTTCTAGCGCTTTTACACACATTTATGTATTCATTGGTTCTGTAAGAATGATTAAGCGTTGGATTTTCGCATGAAGCTGTAAAGATTTTACTCTATATTCTCAGTTATTTATTTCTTTAGCCTGTGTTCAGTTTTATTATATGTTCCCTTTGTACTAACTGAGACATCCTCAGACCCACCTGCATTTCCAGCTGTAACATCTCCTCTAAGCCAAAGATAGCGCTTTTTCTGCAGCATACACTTTTTTTATTCTGAATTGAGTTATCTACAATATGGACATGGTTAATTAGAGCAAATCATTGCCACATGTTTTCCCACTGAGCCCACTTCACTGTGGAGCAGTCCTGGGTCACTTTAATGACCTGTGCAAGTTAATATTCTACAACATATTCTATCAGCTTCTTTTCAGGCTCCAGTAGTCCTCCTGTTCTCTGCGTTCTCTGAATGATACATCTCCTAGTCCTGGAGAATGTTATTGCTCAATGTCCCCCATTTTCTGTGTATTTGCATAAGATTGGCTGCTTTTGTGTTCTGTTTATGCACCTACATCTGTGCTGTCTCACCCTGCAACCCATCCACACTTAACAAGAATGAATAGGATCAAGCCCTTCATTAAATGGGCATTTTCAGATGGGTAGAATTAGAAAACGCCCGCATTTTGTGACTACGTATGAGTAATATTTCTGACAGTGTGATGTGAGAAGGCAAATAGCTCATACACAAAGTGGGAAGGGTAGGGGTCTCCTGTCGGAATTCCTTGGGGAGGTGGACTCCCCTCCTCGGCAAAGAGGTTTGCATACAGCGGAGATCTGGATGCAGTCCAATGTGACTTCTTCAATCACAAGTGTGTGCACCTACTTATAATCAACAGCATACACATGCCACCTCGATTGATCCAGAATCCTACAATGCCATTTCCATGTAAGCTAAGGTGAGCCATGGCTGACAGAAGTCCACCTGTGGGAGGAGAAGAAATAGCTCTGCTAATGTACAGATGCTTGGAAATTGTGGCCCTATGATTTGAGGGCTCAATCCACATCTGTAACTCAGGGAATCCGATAGCAAAAAAATCATGCTGTTCTTATCTTTATAATACATTGATTTTGTGGAATCTATACACACACACACGCACACACACACACACTTCACAAACGACGTGAGACATGTGTGGACAGCTGTCAGAGTACTGAATGCCATTTACAAATAACTTTCCAGAGGGGCTGGGTGGGCTCCTGCCTGGGGCCCCCTCTTCTATGGGTCCTGTAATAGCTGTACCCCTGCACCCAATGCTACCAATGAAAAATGGCTAGATACTTCAAACCTTGTTTTGTTGAATGCATAAATTCTATACAAACACCTGAAACATTATGAAAGACCCAAGTTCAAATGTAATTTGTGGATATAATGTCTCAAACTATACATCACATCCACCATCAAAGGACCAGGTGACAAGTTATCCGTAATAACTATCTTGCAGACATTCCCAAGCACAGCAACATAAAACATCCTCCACATATGGTTGTGCTTAGACAGGTCATTCTGTTTGTCTCATCATTTCTCCTTCATCAACAGCTAATATTGCTAACAATCTATTGAAATCCAACCAGCGTAGTCATAGACAAATTTATACAGAGATCACGTTCCCAGACTCTGAGGAACTGTATATAGAATGAGACATTTCCCATACCTATTTAATACTACTATATACAAGATACTAATAGCTCATAAAGAATAGGGTGCAAGCCTTTATTCCTACAGATTGAAGGCAGACCACAACTTTAATGAGCTGCAAACTTAAGTTATGAGATAGCATGAAATGAGAAACGCATTCAGGTGATCTCAGCTGTTGCCAGATTGAGTGGAACTTTATTGCTGAGTAATTTCTGTTTACACTTTAGTTTAAGTTAACCAACTATGCACTCAGGGTTAGAAACTCTTTGGCTTCAACTATGGAAATTGTACACAAATATTTGACCTGTTTGACACAAGCAAGTAAAAATATTGTTAAGTTTTAGAAACTCTAAAGTCTAAAAAGAATTATCAAACTTTGCGATATGTTAAAATGTAGATAAAACTAAGCTTATATAACAAACTAAAATGGTTATTTGAAATAATATTTTAGCCAATATATAAGTCAAAATAACTATTAAATGGACTTTTAGGTATTACAGTACATTACATACTTTTTTATTTATTTATTTTCTTAAACACCATTTCCATATTTTTTGTGAAATTGCAAGTTAAAATGCTAGGCAATGGACATAAGTTGTAGACTCTCACCATCTTCTTGGACTTGGTTATGACCTGTAGCCACAAATGATCTGTCTGATATACTGTGTAACCATGCAAACATTTAGGTCTATAATAACAAATTTGACAATGATACAAAAAATGGTGGTTACTCGGATCAATTTATAGGTCAATGTAAACATGCATGAAAGCAGGGGGTAATCTGCCTTAACAGAAAGGAAGGAAAGAAAATGCCCCAGAAACACTGCCATTAATCAGTAACAAGCTTTACCACTGTATGTTCATTTTATTTTACAGATGTTATAGTTTGTAACTGGCTGATGGCAGTGTTGCTGGAGCAATTGTAGGGAGTCTCCATTTTGCAGTGCAGACATGGTGCGGCTCCTGCAGCCGCATAGACTTCTATTTTGAAAAGGTAAGCCTTTCCCTAACCCTCTGTTTCCTGCAGCCTAACCCTAATTTTCTCCTTCTTCAGCTCTAACCCTTCATGTCCTGCAGCCTAACCTTCCTCTTAAACCCTCCATTTTAAAGCCATAACCCTAATCTCAGCAACCACCGCAGCCTGAGCCCTAACCCTAACCTCTACTCTGTCACAGCCATTGCAGCTGTATCGTTGTTGGGAATGGGTACCTTTTCCCAATGACAGCATTTCATTCAGCTGGCAGCTTATCATGTTCCATCTTAAATCCCATATTTCAACAGGAAGGAAGAGGGACAGGTTGGCAGATCACAGGGAATCAGAAACATGTCAATGATGTTATACTTTATATTTATTACATTTATTAATGCATAATGAAGTTGAGTCAAATCCAGAATTTTGTCCAGAATTTCCCAATTTTTATACATATATTTTTATATATTAAAGATTGGAAAAATTCTCAGTGATTGCTAGAGATGAGCGGTTCTCATACTGTGAAATCTGACACATTCGAACTTTAGGGATTCGAGTCGAACCGAGCCATGCCTCGGTTCCTCCCACCAAATTCGGATCTATAATCAAGGAAAACACCATTTTCACAAAAAATAAAGAACTTTCGAGCCTTGTATTTCCTGCTTCCTGCAGGAAGTATCACATGGCTGTGACCAGCCAATCATGGAGGGCTTAGCATAGAGGCAGATTTGTGGAGACTTTTTTTCTTTTTTGCTAAACAACTACAACTTTATTGAGCTGAGTTGAAAAATTTAACTGGAATGAGTGATATCAGGGGTGCAACAATAGTGGGTGCTAGGGATGCAGTTGCTATGGGTCAACCAACACCCCCCCCCTGCACTCATCTTTAAACCATTCCACCCTATGAGCAGCTCCTCTGCAGCTCTGCTGAAGAAACAGTCCTCACATGTCATTGCACATGGTAAGAAAGATCACAGCTAGACTGTCAGTAACCAAGTAAAAAAAAATAAAGAAAAAAAAGATTAACTTGAAAAGGGGGTGTGGCTTTGTGGGCGCTATGAAAAGGGGCGTAGCTTCATTGGCTTGTTGGCTGGACAGACATAGAAAAGGATTTCCACCACAGGGCAGTTACTATAACAAGGGAGCAAGTTTCCCCAAACGTTTTACATGAAGTGACAGTGTTAGCGGTCCATGTATCCATCAATGTCACATACAGACAGAAGTCATGCACATAGGCAGGGGTGAACAGCCAATAGGTGACAAGGCTGCAGGTGTTATCAGCCAATAGGGTGACAAGGCTGCAGCCACTATTCTGCCACTCATACAAGTGCTAAGAGCCATTAACCCTTAGGGCCAGATTTACTAAGCAGTGGGTTTGGAAAAGTGGAGATGTTGCTTATAGAAATCAATCAGATTCTTGCTCTCACTTTCTTTTTACATACTAGAGAATGTTAGCTAAAATTTTATTGGTTGCTGTGGGCAATATTTCCACTTTTTCAAGCTTAGTAAATCTGGCCCTTAGTCTGCTAAAAAGTACTAGGAATATACTGGTTAATAGCAGCTTCTATATTCTTCTATATATATTTTTAAAAAAATTTTTAAACACACACATATATATATATATATATATATATTTTTTTTTTTTTTTTTCCTTTGGAAGGAACTTAAATTCTTTTTACATACTTGAGAATGTCAGCTAAAATCTGATTGGTTGCTATGGGCAACATCTCTACTTTTTAAAGCTTAGTAAATCTGGCCCTTATTCTGCTAAAAGTACTAGGAATATACTGTGGAAGGGACCATAGAAACTTTCATTTCATATGTTATATAACAATAGCAATACATGAGAATACATTTAACAAATGTCACAAAGTTGAGAGTGGGATACTGGATAATATATGGTAGCATGTACAAACCAACCTCAATCTTGTGAGCTGTGAGGAGGTCCAATTTGACTAGGAATGACTGGAAATAAATGTTATTTATATTGATAATGCTTTAAAAACTAAAATATATAAATTACTCAATTTTAGCATTATTTTTTTTAACAATAAAAAAAAAAATACAGATCCAAAACCAAAACCTTAAATTTTTTTGACAAAACCAAAACACGCCGAAGATTTAAAACCAAAACACAGGGGTCAGTGCTCATCTCTAGTGATTGCCTTACCAAATGATAAGCCTTCTTTTTCTTTGATTAATTAGTGCACAAGATAAATTCAATAATCAAATTTTTAAATAGCAATAGAATTGATTCAGTATTTGAGAGAATAGTTTATAACATTAGGAATATATTTGTTTTAAGTTAATTCTTTCAATATGCATGACAATATTCTTTAAATCCCTTTGATTTTATCTTACTGTGATTAATGTAACATTTGGATTACTGTATGTGGTCCTTTCTACACACTTTATTAAAGACTGACTAAGGAAACCACGATTTGTATATGTACATTTATTGAACACGTCATTTTGGCAGTTCTTAGTTCCGTAGTGAAAGATTAATAGTCCAGTACATACCAAATCACTCAATGCTATGCATTGCAAAAAATATTTCTCAGTTGCTGCAGTTAATATCTAGAGTTTGGAATACCTTGACCCTAAAGAATTAACATGTACCCTTTTCTTCTGTGAATAAATAAGTACATTATTATTACATATGTAAAAGTTACCTCAAAATGTTGTTAGTAACTTACACAAGCAACATAAAAGAAGTACAATACAGCCTTCAAAAACCTCTGAGAAGAATATTGTGGTATTAAGCAATTTTGAGTCTCCAATTTTTGTGTAGATACATACCAACAGAACCGATTATGCAATTAAGATAAATTTACCAACAATGTATAGATAATTACATCTTGCAAACTAATTTAGAGGTTAGACATGTCTGGATTTTTGTATATTAAAAATAATAGTGAGCTGTTGTGACCAGACCCCCAAATTAGGACCACACAACAGACCTCTCCTCTCTAAAAAAATATATCAGATGTGCATAATCATACCTATTATTAGACACCCACTAAATAATACTAAACCCCACAATTATAATCAGATTCCCCCAAATAATTATAATTTAGACCCCATACAACTGGGACCCAAAATCAGACACATTATCCTAACAAAAATTACAAATCAGATCTCTACAATCAGACCACCTACTGTATGATAAGCTCCCCAAAAGTAACTCAGACCCCCCTCATCAGCTACCACCAAATAAATCACACACCCCCAATCAAATTTCCAGATCTAAGATCAGACCCCCAATCAGATAAAAGGCAACCCCACTGTCCCAAAAACATTACTAAAACAGCTGTCTTTATACTGTATGTCAGTCTATAGTTCACAGTGCCAGCCACAAATCCATGTTCCACTATGGTTATGGAAGACTTTTATCCATGCAGAGGTGTTTAAAGGTCCACAATTCAGTTCAGTCAAATCACATGTAACACCACAATGGTAAAAAAAAATCCACGGCTTTATCGTGTAAAATCCTACAAGCAGTGATAATGTGTGGTTTTCATTTCAGTCAATACATACATTCTTTAGACAAAGGAATTCATTTTCAATGCACATCCAGTGTATATAATTGCCCGTTGTTTAGGTGTGAATTTTGTCACGACAATGCACGACAGGAAACAGGAAGACGAGATAACAGGAAGGTGTTCTGTGTCATTTGCATAATCACGCCTTTGAAAGTGCTAATGACACCAGAAATGTGTCAGCAAATATATGTGGTGATTATTGCGAAATACCTATGTCAAAAGATCAAAAAATCCTTCAAGAGTGCTTCTTGGACGATTATTGGATGGTCGGCCAAAAGACCGGGACCTACACTTGAGTGATAATTCAGTCGATAATAAGATAATTGAATAATCAGGCAGTGTATGGCCAGCTTTAGCTTCCAAAACATTTTAAAAGTGTATATGAATGTGACACTACACGTCTAAAAGGCTTGTGTCCTATTTGTAACATTAGCAGTTCCCATGGAGACTTTGGCAAGACCTTTAACTTTTTGTTTGTAAACTGATCCAAAATACCACAATTGTATACATCCTGACAAGTGTTTCAGTCAAGATACCCCAGTTCTTCTTCCCTGCTACATGAGGATTTGTGTTCTCAGATACAATATATTTTCCTTGTCAGTGCTGGTAACGCTTAATGCAATGTTCATTGGAAGTGGACCTCAGACCATTTAATACTGCCCTGTGGGATAGATAAAAGATTAGGCTAGACAGGAAGAACTTGTAATGTTATATAAATAAAGTGTAGTGGCCATACAAAAATTTAAAGAGCACAGGGATTGACTTCTGTGATGACTGAACTTCTAGATGTAAGTGTGAATTCTTGCTAATAAAAACATTTTAACGTACGGCAAATATAAAATGAATTAACATACCCAGATGATTTAAGAGAGAAAGAAAACTTTAAATAAGCAAAGTGTGTCAGTAAATTACCTGACAAGTTTTTGGCTGGTGTAATACAAGGAAATGTGTCATTATATTTGGAATATCCCTTGGTGGCCTTGAATTTTTTATTACTAAATTACATGGTGTTAGAGTAGTAGAACAAGTACAAAGGGAAATAATGTTGTGTGGTATTTATATCAAGGAGGACACAATATTTTAATTCTATAATAATATTTGACATTGTACAAAATTAATAGTGGCTAAACTAAACAGTTAGGGGTCTAAGCATTACTTTTATCAAAGACACAAAACTACAAAGGATCCAAGATTGTCACTGATCCCAAACAACAAAGCTGTAGATGCAGAAATACGTATTGGGGGTCCCTGTAAGGCAAGTCCCTATGGGATTTATTTTAAGGATTGCCATCATTTATAGGAGAAGCAGAAAACAACTAACCTTATCTCTGCTTGCTTAATCACATCCCCCTATCTCTAGACAGAACAAGAGGGATAGCTGAGTTCAGGACATCAACTTGCGTCCCATAGCAAGGAAGCAAGGCACAAGTCAGGATGAGGGATAGACTTGTGCCACCCTCTATCTGTCATGTGCACAATGCGGACACCGGCTGCCAACCGTTCTGCCCATGAGCAGACAGCTGCTAGCAATGTATTTATAAACAACACGTAACACTCTCAGACTCTTGCTGTCTAATCTGCCTCTTGCATGTTCTCCATGGGTGCAGGGCAGGTGACTGCCATAGCCTGCTCCTCTCTGGGCCCTGTAGTAACCACATCCCCTGTACCCATGTTAGTTATGCCACTGACTTGGTTGGAAGAAGCTAAAGAAAACAGTGATACAGACAGCACGGTAGTTTTACAAAATGACAGAAAGGAGAACAGTGGATGAAAACACAGTTAAAATATGTAATAAAATATTATTTGTAAGGTCCATGTTAGTTTCACTATTTATTGGAAAAAAAGAAAGAAATATAAATGAATTATATAGTTTTTATTTGGACTGCTTAAGTTTTCACAACGAAGATCACATTTGCTTTACATGTTATGTCTATATTGATGAAAATAAAAATAATGTAAGAACAATTGTCACTTTACACCCCCTTTTAACTGATTGTTACCTAGCACCAAGTTACATACACTATACTGAAAACTTGTTTCTTCCGTACGTGTGAAGTTACGTGAAGTTGGGCGGGGGGAGGCATTGAAATGAGCTTTTGAGGGCACGCTTTTTCAAGTACGCACGTATGTAAGTAACATACGCATACACATAGAGATAAGGGTGCCCTATGGTAGCATAATTCACCGAAAACTCATCCATGCTCATGGGAGTTGCCTCGCTACGTGTGTGCGTATATTTGCATACTTTAGACACACACATCTCTGAATCCGGTCCTATACCTGTAACTTGCTAAGATAAGTTGGAAACAGGTGGGAGAAAGTGTTAGCACAGGCTGTGGATGTTCACCAGTTTTGTAGTTTGCTGTTCGATTACTGTCTCGTAATAAATGTATTTCTCACTGTAGCTACAAAGGATGCAGAAGAAAGACCATTCTGGAATTTATTGTGTTGCATAAGGTCATGATGGAAATTTCTCTTTTTTTACTTTCCTGTGGGGCTGTCTGTGTGTACTGACACGTGCACAGTTTAATCTTTGAGACAAGCATATACTTATTGGTAGAATCAACCTGGTAGCGCCGTGTGGGCTTGGAATAACTCACTTTCTGACCATAATACCATAATATATTACATAAAATGGGAATTAAAACAATATGATAGCAAAATTAAGGATTTCAGAGAGCCACAGTTATATGTTTTTAGGACGGTGTATACTTGCACTGCTTTATAACACAATTATTTTCTTTTTGAAGAAAATGTTATTTATAGGAATTAGGAACAGCCATGGGAATCATATTTGCCCTTAACTATGCAAAACTGTACTAAGTTAGTACTATGGTGCTTGTATGAATGTATAAATTCAATACTTGTATAATAAAATGTATCAAACCCAAGTGGGTAAAGCCAATGCAAAGATAAACGGTATTAATAATAATATTAATAGTACTATATTTTAGCTGCATGTGAGGGATATACTAGGCAGCGCAGTAGTTATACTTTTTTTAAATCTATACATTTAGTATAATTCTAACATGCTAACTTATTTACAATTATTTTAGAAAATGATTTCCATAGATAAATCTGCAAAGCCTAATTGTTTGTTTTTTTCTTCTATGATCTAGGGTAAACAGAAATTTAAGGAGATTCTGGATGATGATAACATACTAAGCCAATTAAGGAAGAGAAGTGAAAAGAAGGTCTATTACCAAAGCAATTTAATTTTGGGCTATTTAAAGCACTCCCTTGAGACAGAGGCTCTGATCCAAACCTGCATGCAAAGTGAATGTCGTAAATCTGAATAGAAAAACTAGGCAGCCACATTGGATCCAAAGGTGCCTGAAACTGCAGCTCTCACTTCACATGCAGTACAGCAGGTTGCAAACAGACACAGAGCAGCCAAGCCCAATGCAGCTATGTCTCCAGATGGTGTAGGTTGCTGCTGAGAATGGCTCTTTTTCGAAAGAGCCATTTTCTTTCACCCAGTTGTGAACTGCCTCGGGGAGCATAAGCGAACAATCGTCCGAAGAAAGAAGATGGAGCTGCGAATGGTGAGTATTAATTTAACCCCAACCTTTACCCTAATCTTAACCCTAACCCTCCCCTTACATTAACCTAAGACTTCCTTCCCTGCAGCCTGACCATAAGACTCCCTTCTCGGCAGCCTGACCCTAAGTCTCCCCTCCCTGTAGCTTAACCCTAAGACTCCCTTCCCCGAAGCCAAATCCTAAGACTCCATTCCACCCAGCCTAACCCTAAGACTCCCTTCCCCGCAGCCTGACCCTAAGTCCCCCTCCTCGCAGCCTAACCCTATAACTTGATTGGCATACTAACCCTTTTAAAAAAAAAATCCTAATTAGTGCTATTTTCGAAGAGACAGACAAAAATTAGCTTTCGGGTTTCTCTATTTCAGAAACAGCATCTTCTCAGCAGCAACTGCATCCCATATCCAGATAAGTTCCCTTTCCCCAACACAGGGTACTTCATTGTACAGTGAAGTTGGTGGTTATGCTTTGTGTGCGTATCTGATGATTGCATCGTTCTTTATATATAACCAACACAATGCATATGTAGTGTTCCCATACCTTTTGTAAAATGCTTCTGTAGTGGTCCAAAATACACTATATGAACCAAAGTATTTGGTGACACCTGTTTTTGAATTCTTGTGTTTCAATCATACCCATTGCCACAGGTATATAAAATCAAGCACCTAACCATGCATTCTCCATTTGCAAACATTTGTGATACAAAATGGGTCGTTCTGAAGAGCTCATTGACTTCAAATACTGTGATAAGGTGCCACTTTTTCAATAAGATAGTTCACAAAATGTAATCCCTCCTGGATATTCCACGGTCAACTGCAAGTGATATTATTAGAAAGACAACGTAAAATAACAGAGCAAGGTCAATGACTGCTAAAACGCATGGGGCCAGATTTACTAAGCTGCAGGTTTGGAAAAGTGGAGATGTTGCCTATAGCAACCAATCAGATTCCAGCTCTTACTTTCTTTTTACATAGTAGAGAATGTCAGCTAGAATCTGATTGGTTTCTATGGCCAACATCTCCGCCTTTCCAAACCCGCAACTTAGTAAATCTGGCCCTTGATGCGTAAAAATCGCCAACGCTCTGCTGATTCCATAGCTGAAGAGTTCTGAACGTCCACTGGCATTAATGTAAGCACAAAAACTGTGTGGCGGGAGCTTATTGGAATGGGTTTCCATGGCTGAGCAGCTGCATGCAAGCCTCACATCACCAAGCCCAATGCCAAGCGTTGGATGGTGTGGTATAAAGCACACTTATAACGGACTGTGGAGTAGTGGACACGTGTGGAGTGATGAATCACACTTCTCTATTTGGCAGTCAGATGGGCGAGTTTGGGTTTAGTGGATTCCAGGAGAACCTTACCTGCCTGACTGTATTATGGCAACTGTGCATCTTGGTGGAGCAGGGATAATGGTATGGGGCTGATTTTCAGGGTTTGGGCTAGGCCTATTATTTCCAGTGAAGGGCAATCTTAATGCTTCCACATACCAAGTCATTTTGAACAATGCTATGCTTCCAACTTTGTGGCAATAGAATGGGGAAGGCCCTTTTCTATTCCAACATTACTGTGCCCCAGTGCACAAAGCAAGAACTATAAAGACATGGTTTGATGAGTTCAGTGTGGAAGAACTTGACTGGTCCACACAGAGCCCTGACCTCAAAACCCTTGGGCGCCTTTGGGATGAACTGAAACGGAGATTGCGAGTCAGCCATTTTCATCCAATATCAGTGCCTGACCTCATAAATGCTCTGGGCACAAATTCTCACAGAAACATTCCATTCCATGAAAAGTGCACCAACTTCATATTCAAATATATGTATCTCATAGTATAGGACAGGTTCAGCTGAGTGTCATCATACTGGACTTATACAGTAGACATGACCTGTAGCTGGTGCAAGTGTTTTTTCTGTCTCAGAATATCAGCTTACCTACCTGAAATGGAATTGTGGTGAAACAAAGAAACGCACTAGAAAATGAATTGATGTTCTTATTGTAAGATCTGTCTTTAGAGCATTTCTACTGATATCATATCAGACAAGGAGCTGGAAATAAGTAAAAGAAAGTGATTGAAAGACACACAAACGCATCACTGCTCTATCTCCTACTGTGACTTTTCCCCAGTAAAATTATCTAGAAAATACATTATTAAGCCGATCAGCCTTAGAAATGGGAAAGTCGAATACTCATCAATATATCAAACTCCAAGAAAATGTTACATTTCTTCTATATAGATTAAAATAAAAAGTTGAATGGCTCCAGTCTTTAACTACTACTTCTAGCTTAACTTTAGGCACACAGGACTTCATCGTTCCATTTATGGATAATATTTTGTTTTATTACAAAGCTATTATTTAATCAAAGATCTGAATCGAGCTCCTTCAGAGCTATGTTGATCTAAATATACTGACACAAAGTTATAAGCGTCTCCAAAACAAAGTTACAATTGAATTCACTTGAGATTTATGTGTTATGTTAATATGTTATTACATATAAAATTCCCAGTGTGATTTTTAACATTTTACTGTCCAGCAAAACCTGTTTTTAGAATCATTATTTTTATTGTAACTAATAAAAAGTTTGTATGTACCGTAAAATAAATTATTTTTTTAATGATCAAATTCATGATATACTCTCCAAGCTACATGACAACAATGCTGAACATTTTCTTTGTTTTTTTTAGTTATTTAGGTAAGGGGAATAACCAGTCCTGTTCACCTGCATGGGTAGTGTAGGTGATTTATTATATATAGTATAATAATATAGTTTTATATAAGGTTATGATGTTGTTATTATATATGTAAGACATCAAATGCCACTATGCAAAGGAATTTTATTATATTTAATTTTTTAATAAGAGATGTATGGACTGGCAGAGGAAACGAACCCCATATGTGTGGAACGGACTATAACTGCTGGAGACAACGGTGCGGCCATAGATCGTTTAAGTCACCAGAGGTAATAGACATCAAGCAGGTGGGTGGAGGTCTGATATTTAATAAACCTAGTGTGTTTACAAACTGCGCTTCTTTCCTTCACTAACAACACTCTGAAAAACTGTGTCTCTACACTAACATCCACTTATGCACAAGTGTCTCTAATCAGAAATATATCAGTCTACATATATGCTGGAGCTGTTTACATTAACCTCTGTAATCTTGCAAAAAGAAACTTGCTATATATAT
>WWET01000036.1:589854-606572 GCA_011038615.1 Limnodynastes dumerilii | reverse complement strand
AAATATGTCTGAAATACGCTATGTAGGCGGGGTTTGTATTTAAAGTGTACAGTATGGGCGTGCTTAGCTGTGTAAATACGTGTTGCACATACGTACGTGAGCGGATGACATCGGTTACGTGGGGGAAAGTTATGGTAGGGTTTGTAAAGCGGATCTCGGACAAAATACGTACATTCAAGGGGTGTGCCAAGGGGAGTGTATAGAAGGTACTCACGCGTAAATACGCTACGCGAGTAAACGGATTGCAAGCGGAGTTCTGGATTTACCCCCATGTTTGTAAATTTTATATCCCCCTTGCTATTTAGAATGGACTCTCCTGCTTTTTGTTTTTACTCCTAATCAGCTCCAGACTGTATATTCATTAATATTGATTCAGTAATAATGATTACTAATTAATCATTTGGTGTCATCTATATATACCAGTGTAAGTGTTACATTAGCCCTGTATTACAGCTGTTGGTGCATTATAAGGTATACAAATTGTTACATTCCTTCCACCGTCCTTGCAACAACTACATAGTGTATAAGGTGTTGTGTAAAAATGACAAAGTGTTTTATCAGCCGCTTTACTTATTTACTTTTTAAAAAGATTGGAAGTGGAAAAGCTGCCAAGAGAGGCATTTTTCTAGAATGCGGAATCCATGCAAGAGAATGGATATCACCGGCTTTCTGTCAGTGGTTTGTGAATGAGGTAGGTGAGTTTTTGCGTAAACCCATATCCTAAATTTTACTTAACATAACATTATTTATTAATATAATGAAACATATAGTGGCATAACATACCCTCCAACATTTTTTACTTGAAAATCGGTACACCTGGGGGGACGTGTCCATGAAGGGGGTGTGGCTTGTCCATAGAAGGAGCAGGGCTTTAATCTCTTTATTTTTCACCTTGTTATATGAGCTTACTATCAAAAATCATCATGTCACTGGGCCCCCTCAATATACCCACTGTCTCTCCAGCCTCCTAAAAATAAAAAAAATAAAAAATAAGAATTAAGAAAGAAAATTCTTTAGTGTAGAGAATACTTACCTGCCGCGTGCTCTTGTAGAGTAGGACTCCTCACACTGGAGCTGACATCATCCAATCAGCGTCAGTGCACAGACAGACCAGACCGCAGAGGATCCTAGCGCCTGACACTTTCTTTCTGTTTAGACCATAGCGGAGCAGCGGCACCGCTGCGGTCTAAACAGAAAGAAAGTGCCAGGCGCTAAACAGACAGCAGAGGATCCTAGGTAAGTATGGGGGAGTTTTCTGGCTGACCACCGACTGTGCCATTATCAGTACAAGTCGGTACAGCCTCTTCTGCCGGTACAGACCGTTAAAAAACGGTACTGTGCCGGCTAAATCGGTACAGTTGGAGGGTATATGGGAGTTGTAGTTTTAAAACACAATGAGAGCCTTAGGTTGACCAGGTCTTTTATACATATATCCAGTACTAATAATGGGTTGGATCCAGACTTCTTAAGTCTGGATCTAGTCCAATATTTGTATTTCCCTGATTAGACTGGCACTCTTTAATGAATATCAATGTAGTATATATTTGGATCAGAAATAAAAAAATAAAAAGATTTTCTTTAACTTCAGTTATACTTGAATTGAATATGAAATTATGCTAGATATTTCATCTAAAGAGTTAATTGACCTTACCACAAATTTTATAAATACCAATAAAGCCTTGAAATGATGTGGTCAGAAGACTTATTAATGTATAAATTTTTGTTAATTACACCGATCAATACAATTCTAAACTCAAAAATACATATATATAGAGCTAGATTTCCCAGCAATTTCTCCCAACATATAATCGTAACTGAGCATTAACAGATTATAGTCCTATTACCTTCCCAGACACTGTACCTGACATGACAACTGGTCAATAGCAGATAATAATATATCATTACAACAACATGGGGTGCAAAATGTATCAATTATTCAACATAGTTTAACTATGAACGTCTGCCCTAACACTCAGAGTATCAGTTCCAAGTACCCACAGCACGTAACTCATTTAAAATGTTCTTATACATGCATCAGCTAACACGTGTGCATCAGGAGACACTAATCTCAGTAGTACAAATAATAATGTTGTCCTGCTTTCTGATATATCTTGTGGACAGATGTTAAAAACACCCATTTTTTTATTCCAGCTACAGTAAAACGATAAAGTGTGATTTTACTGCACTAACAAATGGGTGCATGCCATACTTTTATTTAACCAGATAGTGCAGGTGCTAGTTCCAGAAGTTGTCATTTATTACATTCCCACCAAATGTGAAATGTATTATCTACACTGTCCTCAGGCAATAGTCACTGCCAGCAATGTACGACTCTGTACAACCATATAATGACCTTCTATGTTATTTCAACTAGCTTTAGTGACATAAAATGACGTAAATCATGGAAAATCTGTAACTCTGGTTGCTTGAAATAACTATTCACAAAGGAATTAGTAACAGTGAAAAAAAATTACAAAAACAAAAACTTTATTATACATACCCTTGAGTTTTCCCCCATGTTGCTAAAATTGAACATGGCTCTAATATTGCCTATTGTATGGTAAATTTGGCAGCATGAGGTACCAGATTTAGGACAAATTTAATCATTTTGTAGGAATTAAGGCATTAACATGCCCAGTGGGAAATATCTTGCACTTGAAGATCTCATAATCTTCATGAAGAGCTGGCATTGTCCCACACACCAGAAAGCCAATACAATTCTGTAACCCATTATGTCAACTTACAATCTTTTCTTTCAGAAACTAAAAAGTTGAACAGGTTCCTTATATGTTCATTCAAAACATGGCATCCAATTAAACATGGGAGGCAAAATATTTAAAGTGTGAAAAAAAAACACTTTAACTGCAATTGGTAGAAATTGTAATATACAGAACACTGTTTTTCTAGAGCAAGCTATAATAGTCTTCACAAGCTGTTTTTGAACAACAGCTTCTACACTAGCATTGCAAACATTAAAAACTAAAGCCATTTCTTTATGCCAATGTAAAGCTGGGTATTTCTGCATACACACATACATGCTACACACAATTTATCGGCTGTTTTTTTTTTACCATTTGTTCATTGTTTGATCAGAAAAAATGGTGTAGTTTAAAAGATTCAATCAAACAATGCTATGTTCTTTAACAAGATAAAGCATGATCGCTGCGGTGTACACACCTTCAGTGGCAAACACAGGATTTTGAAAGTGGAGTTTCCAATGTGTGTAATATACCTGGGGTATATTAGGGGTCTGGCTACGGCACTCTACATAAAGTACATGTAGCAATATATTAAGGTTCTAATTATGGCACATACTTTAAAATAGATGGTTTATATTAGGTTTTGGGAATGGCACACTATATACAGTATATAGTATGACATACTCTGACCCCTAATATATCCCATTATAGTATAAGCCAGACCTAGACCCACAATATATCCCATTATATAATAGTATGTGTCAATCCCAGACCCATAATATATTCTATTGTATTACAGTGTATGCCAATCCCAGACCCATAATATGTCCTATTATAGTACGTGTCAATCCTAGACTTATAATATATCCCCTTATATTATAGTATGTGCCAATCCTATCCATTGTATTATAGTATGGGAAAGTGCAAGACATATTTATCCCATTTATATTTTTTGTGTGGCACTGTGTTTCCTCCTCTGTGGTAGGCTTCCTCCTGTGTGGCAGGCAAAGGGTCCCTCTTCTACGTTGGTCTGCCTGTCTACCCACAAAACCATGCCCCTTTTTTGTTTTTTGCAAGGATTTTTTTTTTTTTATTATTAGTTTTTAATTAATCAATGTGTGAGTTGGTCACTGGGTCAATCCTGGGTTAGGTCCGACAGGGGAATTACATACAGCTTGCACGTAATTCTCCTGTTTCGAAGGTTGTGCATATGCGCACAACCTTCTTACGACACCATAAGGGTCGGCGTACGTAACAAATGTTCAGTTCGCCGGTTCGTACAAGAAGGGGCTTTCCCCCCTTTTTACTCTTGTCATATCTCCACTGTTAAGGCGAAGATAGACATGGTAATGAGGGGACAGGGCGGGGTTAGCCCCATTACAATCAGGTAGCCGTAAGACCGTATACGGGATCATAAAAGTTAAGGTTGGAATCTGGACACGTAAGTGTCCAGATTTACTACCGAGAGCAGGGAGTGCAGTGGGCGTGCACTCCCCACTCCAAGAACGGCCATAATGACCCCGAAAGGCGCCTGTAGTTTGGATCCAGCCCACTGACCTTACATGATATTAAGATGTTTGATTGGTACAATAATCATGTGAAAAAGCTGTAATGTGTCCCCAGCTATAGCCTTCTTTCAGATCATTTTTTGAATACTGGACCAGATTCAGCCTTCCACTGTCACCCTTTCGTCTTCTGTGCATTTCAGTCATGTACTTACATCCTATGGCATTAGATGTGACACATCACCAAAAAATATAAGAAAAATCACTAGATTTACATTTATGGTAAATAAAGGCTTAAATAATCATTGTACACTGTGGATGCAGATTGATGATTGTTTAATATAAATGCACAGACCTTGAAACAACTTTGTATATATATCGATTGAATAAATGATATAAAGGGTGTACAGATAAATAAGAAGATGGATGTTTTCTCTTTGGAATATACTAATACTGGGGTTTCAATTGTGCTGATTTTGAGTTTGCATCTAACTTATGTTTATATTTATAGCTTATACCAAATCCCAAGATCCAATTTGTATAGAATTGCATCTACGCGCCACACATGTGCAGGGCTGTGATACAGTATGCATGCATTTGTCCAATCTTACCACTAACAACACCTCTCACATCAATGGTCATCCAATAGCCAGGTCCAACCTTGTTTTCAGACTCTTGCAAAGGTAAAATGACGGCAATTCGGAAGTCTGGATCAGTATGCAAAGCGGCCTCATGCCTACTAGAGATGGTGATCCAGCCATGTGTTGGAAGATGTCAGAGGTATCCGCAATCCGATTTAAATGCTCACAGAATAGGGGAAAATTGGATTTTACCTCAGCTAAAGTGGGGATGCTATTGTTGAAACAGTATAAGCATGTTACTTGGTGGTACTTATTCTAAATTCTAGTAACTAAGACCAGATCCAGAGTTACAGTCCTGCTGTACTCTGTGCTCCAAACACAGCAGCAGGAGCCATTCCTATTGTGCGCACAACTTGTCTTGCAATCACTGATCTCTACCTTAAGACTTCTGTGTTGTCCTCATTTAAATTGAGTATTTCTCAGAAGTCTGGGAACATCGGAGGGCGCTTCGCACAGTACAATTTCCATACTTAACGGACAGTGGCCCTTTATGCTGTTGGAAAGGCATCCAGAAGTCTGGATCCATCAAAGATTAGACAAAATTCTTGTAACTATGGACCGTAAGAGATCCGTTTTCACAGCAAGTCCCATATGTATTTTTAGGTACATTTCAACTGCGCATGCGTAGTAACTTTATTTACGTAGTTCACGTAGACTATACGCTCGGAGGTGCCTCACGGACGGACTTTTGAATCGCACGTTGGTACATATGGACGGATATGTGACGCAAAAATACGCACGGAAAAATTTTAATAAAAGTGGGTGGAGGGAGGCATTTAAATGAAGGAAAGTGGGCGTGATTATCATGAATCGCATGTACGGTGGACACATACGCATGGGAAAGCGCTCGGAAAGTTACAAGTGGTCTAAGGTGGCGGAAGTCACCGTCAGCACAGCCGAGAGAGGGGAGTGTAATGGGAGTGAGAGGGTTTGGCCTGCACCGGCCGTGCATATAATTGCGTTCCGATCAGGAAACGGATCTCTAAGAATACGGCCCTATATGCTTGCTAAAAGTATAGCACATATGATAAAATGACTTTGACTAAACATTTAGTATGCTGACAGAGCATCTAGTATGTATTTTGGAGTTGTCTTCAATGTCTTGGTGTCAGAAGCGGGATATTACTCTGCAATGTAACTAAGCCAGTCATATGTGAGCTTGTGTGAGACGCATAGTACAAAATAACCTGACTTTCTTTGCAGTAATCAATTCAGATATGGGGTTAAAAGGTACAAAAAATGTCAAACATAACAAACAATAAGCATTTTCTTTACTGATCTGTCAAGGGCCAGTTGCTAATAAACACGATACAGTACAACAAACACTCTTTTGTATGGGTATTTTATTGGCTTTATGTTGGGCCTTATTTTAACAAGAGCATTGATTTTGGAATACGCGTCATAATATAGTGCTGACCTTTGACTGGACCTGTTTTCTGGTAACCGCGTACAGTAGCAGTTTCATGCTTAGTAGAAACCCACTTGTTTAAGACCATACAATATTTGTTTAATATCTAAACTTACCATGAATTTCATTCTCTTGCTTTCACCACCACATTTTATTACAAGATTTCCTGGGATTAACCAATACATATTCCACTTAACCCTCATAAAGGCAAAAGTGTTTATTGTGTGGTATATACCACTGACCAGTTTACAGGTTAAATTGTCCTTATTTTTGATAGGCCTTTATTATGGATATGGTAAAGACCCATTAAAAATGAGTTTTAAAAATTTCAGTATATTCACAATGACGCCATTTAAAGTAAATTTTTGTCTTTAGTCTTCTCAGACCGGTTTGCTGAAATAATTTCCCTTATTCATGCAAAACTCCTGGCACCATGTCAGTATTTTCATATTAAATCTTGCAATGCATAAGAAATATTGCATAATTGTGTGCAAGTGTAAAAAGATAACATTTAGCCTCTAGAGACACACAGAGTATTTAGCAGTATTCTTTACCCCTTTGCTTTACTTAGGATATTTATTATTAGAGCATTTAAGTTACCTCTGCAATATAACATTTTCCAATATTTAGTAACACTATAAGTGACCCCTTGCTGTGTCTTATAATAAACTTAATTTCGTGTCTTAAATTGTAAAATATTATAGTAACAATAATAACATTATTATTGTACCTTTTCATTATTTTATTCGTATTTATTTTACAATGTTACATACGATCTCTGCCAAATATATCATATTTAGTAGAATTCAAGAATAGGGTCTATATAGCGTTAGTGTACATGTTACTTCAGACACACTGGTCTCTACTCCTGTTCAATCAAAACGACTGTTGTTAAACTGCTGATAGGTGGAAACCTATATTCTTATAGGGGTAGATCCAGACCTAAGTATGCTAGCAATGTTACGCTAGCCGCTGACGTAAAATCGGCAAATTGTATGTACTGCGCATGCGCACAGCAGATGTTATGTAACTTTGAACGTACGTTCCATCAGCGTAACTACAAATGAAGGGGCGGGTCATCCATACGACACCCGGAAATACGTTTTGGAGGCAGAGGTAGGCATTTAAATCGTACAGTATGGGACGTGTTAGGCTGTTACGTACGTGAATCCATTACGTACGTCAGTACTTACGCTTTGAAAAGTTAAGGTAGGGTTTGGGAAACGTAAAACGGCCAAAGTACTATGAGCACGGGTAGTGCCTAAGGGAGTGCATAGAAAATATACTACGCAATGCAACGTAACAAGCACCTAGATCTGGATCTGCCCCATAGTTAGGATCTGTATCAATGGTAACACAATAGATAAATACTTGGATTTATCAATTTATTAATTTATAGCATATGTGTTAGATATTTAAAAAAGTAGGAATGCAAAGAAATATAGTACATAGTATAATATAGTATAGAGTATACAATGGCCTACCTTCCTCACAGTTACTTCCAGTGAATCCTGGACAGCATCTCCATTCCATGGTGGTGACAGTACGATAAGACATTTTATACAGTGGTCTCAGGACAGTCCTATAACTAAAAGGACAAACATTATTTTATATTTGGATTACTGCCACTATCCAGATAGAAGTGAGTTTAATGACATTTTTATTGGACACAGGTAGTAACACAGCATAGTCCCAGCTCTGTATCTGGTAAATAGTGCGCATCACCCTACATATATTTCATACTGCAGTAGGTACAGGTCCTTCTGTATAAACAAATGTTATATTTAATATGAGTTCAAGATAAGTTTCGTTACATTTATGTTTTAAATATATTTATAATACAATTCCCTCATCATTAAATGGAACAGAGTTTTTAATGAACCCCCCAAATATGTCTAAATTTGAACTAGTTCATTAAAAACCATTGGGGCTAATTTTAGTCTGCATGATCTGCTTATGGAACAGCACATCACACAAAGATGCATTATAGCTTTTATCTTGCAGGCCATAGTAGTATGAGGAAAAATATATGATGCTTGGCTTCCCACCTTCTTAATAAACCTCAGACACCATATCAGAACCCCCTCCTTCCTTTCCTTTCTTTTCTTTTTAACATTTAACCCCCAATCTCTTTCCTGTCCTGTGCTGCTGCTCCTGCAGGAAACAATCTTGTGCCTTTTGCATGAGCCTGTCTACCACTCTGATTGGTGAATGGCTTCAGTCATACACCAATCAGCATGCTGACCTACTGTTTTATGCCACTATGCCGACCACTCAGATAATGGAACATCCATTTTATATCTACATATTAAAGAGTTGATTTGGCTCTGTAATTAACCCCTCACTATAATATTATTTTCAAAATATTCAAATTGAAGGTGGTGGAAAATAACATAGGACCTGATTCACACTTAAGAATTCTTCTTAGGTGCGTATATTTAAGAACGGATGCACTGCGCATGCGTAGTAACTTTTATACGCTATTTGTGTAGGACTTAAGTTAGCAAATTCCATGCTTATACACTACGAATTTATAATCTGTAGGTTCATAGTAACATACGCAAAAATGGGTGTTCCATGAATAAGTAACTCGGCAGATACGAAGATTTGGGTGGAGAGAGGCATTTAAAAGACCAAATAAAGGTGCGGTTATGCAGTTAAGTTCCTAAGTAGATGGCCTACGTATTCAAATGCGAACCTACAGTTAAGGGAGCCCTATGGCACTCGTAAGTCACATAAGAACCTGAAAACCGGGGGAGTGCCGAGGGAGTTTCATTGCTATTAGTTGTGTACATTTAGGAACCTATCGCGTTCTTAAGTGTAAATCAGGCCCATAGTGTTTACACCATGGTCAAGGTTATACAGAAGAAGCACCAGAACACCAACTCAAAATAGCTTCTAGAGCCAGTTTAACTGGCATTACTGTGGTCCATACTGTATCTCTATTGCACCCTCAATGCTCTCTATTGCCTATTGCCAAGGACACGGAAGTTACCATTAAAATGGGAAACAAATGCCCTTGCTCTTTTTCCATCAGGAAGAGTCATGCTACAGTAATACACACTGCTACTTATAACCGATAGATAATCTCAAGTGTGCCTGCTAATACTCATTCCAACTGTTTACATTCCCTGGTAGCCCCACAGTAATGCCAGTCACCAATGATGTCTTCATTAATGGAGACTATTAATGATACTGCCTGTCTATAACCACACATTTTTCCTATAAGCAAATACAATAGTAATCGTGCACCATCCATATCATGTGTTTCCTAAAACACGGATCCTGGCTTTGTTTCTTGCCTTTGCTTCTTGATTGGTATATATACATCTATAGCATCTAATAAATGGATAAACAAGATGAGATATAGGTATTGTAATTGCAGCAAGATGTGTAGTGTAAGTAACACTTTGTGGTGAATCATTACAAGAAGCATCCTACATCATAATATTCAATAATGTTACAACATTCTGTACGTCTAACCATCTATCAGCCCCAACCATTTACTGTATGTGCAATGCTGCTGACTACTTGGCTGAATTGATATTCCTTTGTTGTGTCCACAATTAGTGTTTCACTCTCCAGCATATGGCACTGATCAGATCATTGTGCAACGGACATAATAAAAACAATAAGGCTGGTGACGGGAAACAGCTGAAAACATGGACTCGATATCAAGAGCCACATCTGTTTGCGAGAACATATTCTGTTATCAAATTGATGGTCTCCTGGCAGAGGGATCGGTCACTTGGCAGATGCAAGTGTGAGCAAGCTCAAGAACAGACTGGCAACAATTAAAAATCAAATGAATTTAAACAGCATTGGAAAACAGGGAAAAAGTGATGTCTTTGTTGATGGCACATCTGTTTGCTTTATAACTTGTATTAATCACTAGAAAACATATATTTTATTGTCTAAAATGTAATGGCTATGCTGGGGGCAGAGCTTTACCTGATGCCTGGGTGAGCCCTAGATTTAGTTTACAAGAGCTGGGTCACTGAGTGTCTTGTATTTTTAAACAGGCTACAAGGTTAAAACTTGCCCTCAAGCTAACTTGTGCCAGCAAATCCCTAGTAACATGACAATAGGAGCTAGGCTGTTGTCCTCTAAAGATGAAGAAAAAAAATGACAAGGTACATATACATTGTTCATTACATAACCATTATTTAGAGAAATATGGGCTGGATCCAGAACAACGTTCGTCGCCCATAATACGTCCGTCAGATGCCGAAAATAGCTACTGCGAATGCATAGTAACTAATTAACGTAATCTACGTATCTTTTCGTTATGTAGATTGCGTATATGCAGTTTTTAAGAAACGATACGTAGATTACGTAAATTAGTTACTACACACGCGCAGTAGCTATTTTCGGCATCTGACGGATGTATTTTCGGCGACGGACGTTGTTCTGGATCCAGCCCTATGTTATTATCATTTGAAATCATTAACGTTTTTTTGTAATGTGCACAAATATGTTGCATCTTATATGATCTAAAGATTGTGGCTGATTATAGCTAATGAGTTGTCTTGCTTGCAATGTATTACTACTTACAGCAATAATTAAAATAAGTACTAAGGGCAAAGTGCGTAAGTGGCCTGATTTGACTGGAGGGCGTATGCGATAGTAACCCTAGCGTAGCAAGATTTGTATGGAACTCAGTTCCGTACAAGCCTATTTGCGATCAAATGGGCTGTGCTTCCCCTCTGCCTGCTAAAGTGGGGGGGGGGGCATGGTAATTGTACAGTGTGTAAGGGGTAAGGCTATAAGCTCCTTTACATTCTCCATCTCTGTGTATTTCCAAAATGCCTGAGTTGTGAAATAGTCTGTTCTTTTTGGGCCTGGCTTTTGTTAATTGGCTGTTTTGGACTTCTAACCCTAACCCATGGTTGCCGATTTTTGGCAGCTTCTCTCCGGGAGATCCCGGAGAGAAGCTAGCGACGCATGGAGGGGGCGGGGCTTAATGACGCAGTTATGCAAAGCGTGTCATTAGGCTCCGCCCCTTGCTCATACTGACTCGTTTTTAGTTGAAATAGGGGTCGGACGAGGCTTGATGCCGCAGATTGCGTCATCAAGTCCCTTCCTGTGCCTAGCAACACTAGTATACTAGTGCTGCTAGGCAGGGGGGCAGGACTTGGGGCCATGGTTTCAGTAAAACCAAACGGGCCTCAAGTCACTTGTGGGAGATTTGCTGTCTCTCCCGGGATACCGGGAGTACTGCCCGAATTTCGGGAGTCTCCCGGACATTCTGGGAGAGTCGGCAACCCTGCCCTAACCTATCTGACAATCCTGCTGTCTGTATAGGATAGTTTTCATTAGGATGCTCTCTGTATTGTATGGATGTCACTAGAATGCTACTTGCATTTTATAAAGGTCACTGTGAATCTCTTTATGTGCTAATCCTGCTTACTATTTTGTTAGCCCAGCCCATATTTAATACCTCTTGAATATTTATTTTCCAGGCCCACTTTAAGTTCCCAGTCCACCGCTATATGGCCCTGCCTTAACACCCCAGGATACGTCCTTTTATCCTAATGCCTTTATACCCACCTTATTTATATGGTATATAGTATATACTTTGTTCTAATATGTTTAACAAATCCAGGGACTGTTCCATAGCTAGATTATGGTCCAGCACATGTTAGAAGTTCAGTTAAATGAAACTATAACTATAAGTATAAATTATACTGGTTACAGTTACAAACTATGTAAATATATCAAAGATGTTGCTATAATGTAAAATAAAAATACAGAAATTAAAAAATGATGTTTGTGTACAATAGTTTTACAAGTATCGTAGGTATTCTTGTAAAATACGATGTGTAATTAGTCTTTCTTTTTATACAAAATGTGCATATAGAATCCAACAGATGAAAATGCTGCCAACCATTATTTCTTCCATTAAGCCCCAGTGTTTACCTCACAAGATTAGTACAGGGTCCCGGCCATCTGCAGCTCTGATATACTCTCTGCACCACATTCTCAGATCCATTTTGGACTTGGCAGGTGACTGTCTTGGTTACTGTGAACTGACACCAGTTTCTGTGCAATATAGAGGGGAAAAAAAATAATAATTATAAACACTGGTAAAATGTTGAAGTGCAAAAATTTAAAAAGAAAAAAATTCATGTAAAACGTTATAAAAATGACAACACGTAATTCGTCATGGATGATACGGTATGTGTTGACTACATCTGTTACTGAAAAAGATCAAGCTTTGAAACTAAGGACCTGATTTATAGTTAAGAAACTGCTGCTATTTGCGTCTGTATTTTTAAGAATGGATAAACTGCGCATGCGTAGTTCCCTTATTTATGGAATCAATGTAGGATTTAAGAACGGAAATCAATTAAGAGCGATTTACAAAGCCGTCGTAATGAGATAAGTAAGCAGGGCTGTGCCAGGCCAAGTTAAGAAGGAAGTCAAGAAAAGTGGATGGGGCGGACAGGGCGCGGTTTGCTAAGTACATGCGAACTTTAGCAACTAAAGAAGAGACAAATGCACAGGAAGATAAGGCTGCCTTTGGCCTTCTTAAGTCAGTTAAGAACTACAAAAACAAGGGCGTGTCAAGGGAGTTGCCATGCGTATAACTGTGAATATGTATGTTCTTATCTTCTTCCTGACTGTGAATACGGTCCTGAGTGTATTATGGTTCAAATCACATTTGCTGAAAATATATATGACACTATAACTGCTATAAGTATCTGATTGAAGTAAGGCTAGACCACAGACAGCCCCAGCAAATTATGAACTAAACCATAAGACTTGCAGTAACAATGGGCCTGATCCAGACCTACGCCTGCCGTTGCTAGGACGGCGGACGTAAACGTAAGATCGTCTGAAAAGCCAATCTGCACATGCGCCGGGCAGATGTTGCAGCTCCGTAGGGACGCTAGCAGCGCCGTAGGGATGCTGCAGGGGACGTCCCCCAGCGTCCCTACGTTCAGGTTAGTGTAGGTGGACGGGGGGAGCTAGTTTATTGAGGGTGGAAAGCCGATCTGCGCATGCTCCGAGCAGATGTTGCCTGGCGTCGCTACGGCAATGCAAGATCGTGGATCGGGCGTCCGTAGCAGCGCCTTATGGACGCTGGAGGGGACGTCCCCCAGCGTCCCTACGTTCAGGTTAGTGTAGGTGGGTAGTTAGGGTAGCCTTCAGCCGGCGTAAGGAAGGGGCCATACGCCCGCACAGGGGGAGTGTCGGGGGAAGTGAACACCGATACGCTGTGCACAGCGCATCGGCGTAGGTCTGGATCAGGCCCCATGAGTCAGCCTTCTACATTTTCACACAGATACATACCCACTATCTGCATGGATATTTGCTTCTTTATTTACATATATTTGCAATGATATTTTACATTACAGACTACCAGATTTTTATATTTATTAAATATTCTCTCTGACAGCTAGTATTGCACCTGGTTAAAATACAAGTATGGCTGCTACAACCTTGCCCAGTCACCCCAAGTACCACCAGACAGTGGTCCAAGTACCACCAGTGGTACCACTTGGTGAGAACACCTGGCATAGACTAATCTGTTGGCATGCTGACAACACGATCACAAATGCTCTGTAATGATTATCGGCCAATGTGTGGAAATGGTGCTGTAAGGATACCCGCGGTGTTAAAGACACCCGCAGTGGTCACTTCATCTGGTACATCTTCCTAAAGCCAATGCTATGTGTATATTCCTTAAAGAATGTAGTATATTTTGGTAAACGACTTAGGGTACCCTGAGCCCCTCAGAGCTTACAAGCTCTCGGAAAAGAGCCAGGTTGCCAAATAAAAGATCCACTTATATTCAGCCCTTAAAAATTATAATAAACACAATCAGTTTGTATATGTCTTTTACTCTTTTGAACTATGTTAAAATGGACTAAGGGCCCAATTTACTAAGCTGCGGGTTTGATCTGCTATAAGAAGACACTTTATTTATAACTGTGTACAAATATTTTAGAATGATAGAAATACAGCGGGGACAGCAAGTAACACAAAAAAAATGGTTTTGAATCTATGATCGGCCTGATAATTCCGTATGTGTGTATTCAGCTTTAACGAATGATCGAATTGCTGCGCTATGGCCAATTTTCTTTATTTTTTATGATAAGTTTTTATTGGTACACATTGTAGAGATACACAAAATTGTAATAAACGTTATATCAACCTACACATGTTTTAGGTAATACTGTTTAACTATGAACATCTATTCAATAAGAGCGATAAATCTTGAATACATTGATATAAATGTAATAACCTTCTACCATTTTAACAGCAGGAAGTCTGTCTGCAGGGAGCCACACAGCATATTACACAATACCATCAAGGCTCTAAGATCAGAGGTGGATCTGTCATAACTTGACGGTGGACATAATAAGAGGTGTAGTGAAAGGAATTATGAAGCTTCAATTTAATTACGTTTGGGAGGGTATTCATTATGGCTGATTTTCTACTGCTGCTTCACACTTCACCTAATGGGTGTCCTTGGCCAGGCGGCACTAACTTTACCTTCCATGGTCTCCCAGTGGAAACAATTGGGGCCGTATTCAGAGATCCATTTTGGAGGGAAATTGTGTGCGTATTTTTAGGATCGGATCAACTGTGCATGTGTAGTAACTTTATGTTCATAGTTTACGTTGACTATACGCACGGTAGTTCCTAATGGACATACAAGTGAATCGCACTTGGGGAAATACGCACGGAAATCAGACGTACGGAAAAAATTACATAAAAGTGGGTGGGGGGCATTTAAATGAACGTATGGAGGTGCGGTTATCAAGATTCGCAAATATACGCACGTAAGTACATGCGTATAGAACACTCTGTTCTATGGACTCGTAAGTCGCCGACAGCATGTCCGGGAGAGGGGAGTGTCGGGCTGTTGCTGGGTGTTTCCTTGCTCCGTTCGTACATATAATTGCGTACTTTTAAAAAACGGATTTCTGAATACGCCCCTTGATCTGCATTTCACTACTGAGGAGATAAACTTTGTATAACCATCAATATGGAAACAGACCTGACAATTTTTAAATATAAAACCATCCTTTACATCCAAACCTCATATCACTAACACAATAAACAACTGGTAAAACTAATTATTCAAATGATCTAACTGGATAATAAACAGCATAAACTAGAAAAACAAGATTTTCAAATCCTTTTCAACACATTAAAATCTAATACTAAAGAAGTATTCTTTTGTAAAATATATAAAGATGTTATTTAATTCTATTGGCCTGGTTATGATGCTCATATTTATCAACGACTTCTACAATGAACACTTACTACAAAGACTGGAGTAGCTTATTTTATGCTACTAGTGCTACATTTGTTGGGTGGATAAACTCTATGAGGAAATCATATATTAGCCAATAACATATCAGACTTGCATTGTATAGTAGTATGAGGTATACTGAATTGGGCATAGTTTATATTTACTTTGTATAATTCCCAAAATTGTTGCCTTGTACTAACCAATTCTCCTAGCACGGGATTCTATTTACCATAATCCTATTTTCTTCATCACCACAATGCACACTTTAGACCAGCATTAACGTTAATTAAAACAGTAACAATTATACCTTTGAGCCAGATTTACAAAGCTGTGGGATAGGAAAAGTGGAGATGTTGCCCATAGCAACCAATCAGATTCTAGCTCTCACATACTAGAAAATGTCAGCTAGAATCTGATTGGTTGATATGGGAAACATCTCTACTCTTCCTATCCCTCATCTTAAGAAATCTAGCCCTTTGAATGCATAACATTCTATCCCCATTAAAAGGGGATTTATCTTTGTCCAATATTTAATTGGTACTACAAAATTATTAATAGATTTATAAGTTCACAATTTTCTTTTTTCTGTTAAAATTATCCAAGATTATTTGAAATAAAGGTCTTAAATCCAACCTAAAAATGTATTTGTAAAATGGAAATCTCATTTTAAGCTTAATATATAACTGAAGAATTTCATGGTTTACTGAGTATTATTGACCTTGACTTAGTTTTACTTCTTTGAAAGAACAGCAACACAACCCAGGAACTATGTCTGTCCCATATGTAAATATCCTGGAATTAACAGATTCTCAAGTGACACAAGAACAAACGTTTCAAGGTTACATTCTTTTGAGCATGACAAAGTCTCAACAGACTTTAATTGCTGTTTACATATAGAATTTAAAACGTTAAAAAAAGGAATACATTTACCTTTAAATTATTTCTAGTTTATTAGCGATACTCTTAACAGCATCTATTCAGAGAACCTAGACAAACTGTATTTCACTGCAGGGGACATTATAAAACTTTCCACCCAGGATGGCATTTCTTTTTAGGCCTAAACCTTTTAGCTTAATAAACAACTGTACCAAATTAGCTTTTTGTTTTCACAAAGATAATGGATTGTATGTTGTAGTTAGTTGAGATCAGCATTTAGGGCACCAAAACAGTAGGACTGTTTTGATAGACAGAGGGATT
>WWET01000036.1:556126-581110 GCA_011038615.1 Limnodynastes dumerilii | reverse complement strand
TATATATATATAAATAAAACGGACAAAAATAAGTAGCCCTAATGGCATCACATCTAACCTTTTGGTGTTGGTTCAAGATAGAATTGTTTTTCTGAACTGTTTTTAAACTAATGCTGCACTGAAATAATAACAGGGAAAAATGATTCCCACACAAACAATCATCTTATCATGGTACTGATAATGAAGTCTAATGGATAAACTAGGACACACATTAAGTAAAGCTGGGTACACACTTATACAATCCAACCTTAGACTGTTGGCCCAACGTTATATAAGTGTGTGTAGTACGCTCAATGACCACAGCTAGCATCCAATCCTGGTTGCCTGGTCAGGTAAAATTATATTTAAACCAGCTTAAAAAACAAGCAATCCGACCACCAATCACCCAACCAATTTACAAGTGTTTACACTCACGCTACTGCTTGATTCATTTCATCCCCCCGATTCTGACATCATGAAACGCTGCATTTGAAGTTTTGTTGTATAATTAAACAAATGTGTATCCAGAATTGGGTGTTGTATCTACGACCTTGGTCTGCTGTAGGATAGTGTAAACAGTCTGGTCAGGAGTTGCATCTGAAGAAGATTGGACAAGTGTGTATCCAGCTTAAGTCAATTTGGAACATAGATGTGTAGTTTGATTTATGCCAAAATCTGTATACAACTATGAGATCAAGGTTTTAGTAAAAAAAATAAAAAAAACTCCTGGGCTAAACCATGTTGATTTCAGGGGGAGTGAAGTTAATTGTATCCTATGCATGCAGGGAAATATCTTTGAATTGCTTACTGCACACAGTTACTGACCATCTTTACTATCACTGTTATTTAGACATATAGGAAACGTCACCTCTCAACTCTAATACATTTGGCAAGAGATTAAATATGACTCCCCTGCAATCAACATGGTTTAGCCCAGGAGTAATTTTCCTCTCTTAGGACCTGATTCACAACTAAGAATTCTTTTGATTTTAGGTGTGTATTTTTAAGAACCGATCGATTGGGCATGCGTAGTAACTTTTCTACGCTATTAACGGACTAAAGTGCGTAAATGCCATGCTTATACACTACGAACCTAAAGTCTCTAGGTGTGTAGTAACATACGCAGAAATAGGCATTCTATGAATAAGTAAATAGGCCGATACGCAGATATGGGTGGAGAGAGGCATTTAAATGACGCAATGAAGGCGCGGTTATGCACTTATGTTCCTTAATAGATGCCCTACGCATTGAAATGCAAAACTACAATTAAGGAAGCCCTATGGCACTCATAAGTCACATAAGAACCTGAAAACCAGGGGCGTGCCGAGGGAGTTTCAATGCTATTATGTGCCTATATTCAGGCACCTAACGCGTTCTTAAGTGTGAATCAGGTCCTAAATTTCAAGTTCCTTCTTAAGTCTGAATCAGGCCCAAAGTGCTTTTTAAAGTTCTGAAGTCTTGTCCTTCTACTTCAAACTTTCTGCTTTGATGCCATCAGCTTTTGAAATGTCATTTAACCGGTCACAAATCTGTGTATATTTTTTAACCCTTTGCTGGCATTGTTGGCATAGGGAAATCCCAAATTTCTACTCTCTTTTAAAGCTCTGACAACAGATAAACAGAACGCCTATTATTGATTATAGTATTTTGCAGTTGTAGCAGTGCATACAGTAAATTCAGCAATTCTATAAATTTATTCCGCTTATGAGCACTTCCATTACTATTGCGCATTCTGACTTTTTATATTTTTGTTCTCTCCTCTATTCATGTCTTGTCACTATGACACTCCACTTTGCTTTCCCAAAGCAAAAATGCTTAACTGAATACTGTATGCTCTCCATTAACAAGGGAGTCCTTAAAACATTACTACTGGTGAAATATGTGGTGTCTAAAAAAGGATTGTCCTTCCTAACGTCCTAATCGCTTTGAACTATACAATATGTGCCACCCAAAGTCCAATATTGGAATTCCGCTTACTTTAGAAATTGAGTTATTTATGTGCCGGATCTAGACCCCTGCACGTACGGGAAGCGTGCGGGGGTCTGGATCCGGACCATAGAACGTAAATAACTCATAACCGTCCGACAGCGAGAGGCGAGTGCACGCCCCCTGTCACTCCCTTCTCTTGTGCGGGCTTTATGGCAGCTTATGCTGCCATAAGCCTGCTTTAAGTCGCTCGTGCGGATCAGCGGAGCGTATGACACTAGCGTAACATAACTTGGTAACTATCGTAACACTAGCGTAACATCTGGAGGGTGCGTGCACAAATCAGGCCACTTACACACCATGGGCATGATCCAGAGCTACGCTGGCCCGCTGGCCGTGAGTACGGCCAACGTAGCTCTGGAGCACTCCCCCAACACTCCCCCTGTGGCCGGCGTAATTATCCCTAACTACGCCGGGCAACATCTGCCCGGAGCATGCGCAGAAATGCTATTCTTACGCATACGGCCGCCGTAACTAGTGTTTTAAAAAAATGTTTTTATATAATTTGTGTGCTTATATAATATTAGTGATGTTGTGTATGTTCATATAAGATTATAGAAAGATGTATGTTACATCCATCCAAAACATACCTCACTGGCAGGGATGGCTTGGTCATTACCTTAACAGGAGGACTTCCCTATAGGATGATGGCCTAATGGGGATGTCCTAAGATTTTTTATTATTTTTATTTTTCATTTTTGGTGTTTATTTCATAAATCTGGTGGAATCACACAGGGTTTGTGGGTCCTTGATATGCAGGCTCATTAAGGGATGAGGGATGGAGAGACAAGCATATCAGCTACATATGAAAAATAAACTTTAAATTAAACTGTGATAAATTCCTCATGTGAACACATCTACAAGATATTATCTTTCTTGCTAGCTTAAATGTCTATCCTAAATGCTTGAGTTGTAAATCAATAGGGCTCCAACAGGGCTCTTTTATTGCCCTTTGTTGGTGACTACTCTCTATTCCAGACATGTCTTCCCCATACATGTGCTACATAGCTTGTGTCCTAAGGTTAGTAAATACATTTAGATCTACACTTCCCGTGTGTTGGAAAATGCAGGGTTGTACCAAAATCATTACAAGGAAAGTCTCAGATTATATTCCAATGACAGTTTACAAGTGGCCACTTTGTTAAATGCCCCATCGTGGTTTATCTGTGCATCCTGCCCTCATAAATTGACACTGCTTATGATTATTTTATGCCATGGAGGAACTCCGCTCTCTTTGGTTCAATATATCGATGCAGATTTGTAGGCCACATCTCATACTATACTTACTCTCCGAATAAAAATGATGATAAATCTGCAGTAGATTCAACAACTCAAACAGAGCTGTCAATATAAAAGGCAGTGGCAGATTGGGGCTAGAGGTAACTATGTGCCAGTTCAGTCTTCATTGGTGCTTTTCATGTCCTATCCATGCAAGGTCACTTCCAATTTTTTTGTTCCAGGGCAGGAGCGGATTGGGAACTTAAAGTGGCCCTGGAAAAAACAATCTGCAATAGGCAACGTGTGGGTGGGATCAACTCTTGGTGAGGTCCAATAAATATGTAAACTGGATAAGTACAGAATAAAGAACCTACTGACTAGTATTTCACATTCCAATAAAGAGATTTATAGTGACCTCAATGTAATGCAGGTAGTCACTGCCACCCCAGTGACCACCACCCAAAACATAGAGCATATAGAGCATTCTAGTGACCAGCACCCAATACATACAGCCTCCTAGTGACTACCTCCCAATACAAACAGAATCCTAGTGACCACCACCCAATACATACAACATCCTAATGATCTCCATTCTATACAGACATCATTTTAGCGACCACCACCCATGACAGTCAATATCCTAGGTTTCGTTGAATAAAAAAGGAGCCTGTAAGTCCTAGGCCAATCCGGCCCTGTTCCAGGGTCCAGTAACAGTACCCAATCTAACCATGGTCTCTGGTAATGTACTGCATCAAAGTTCTGTTACTCATTTTATTTTGCAATCTTGCTGCTTCAGTTAAAGAGGAAATATGTTTTGAATAATGGATAAGAACATTAATACGCAGATGTGTTTTGAAATGTATGAATTGTAAAAAAGTTAATTTGATACAATCCGTTTCTTCATTGAACTGGCAGAAAGAGAAAATGTACTGTACATTTCAACACTTGTCATTTCTAAACTTTCCTTTTTGCGATCACAGATTGAAATCGTATGGAAGTGCTAGGTACTGTTGTGCACATTTAGGTAGTAAAGAGGCTATTAATAAATCCACAATGGCATGTTGACAGCATTTGTGCTTTGAGGCTCTAGGGTGTCTGCAAGGGATGCCAGCACAGCTGTGCCCCAGATCTGAGCAGGCGACAGGTAAAAAGCTTCTTTTCATATATTGCTGTTTATTTTGGAAGGAATGTGGATGCTTTGTTGAGAATGGTCTCAGAGGATAGCTGTGTACATGCTGAGTGTATTTTTCAAGTTATTTTAACAAACGGATTAGAAAAATATCATAAACTTTTGCAAGAATATACGCACAATTTATATGCAGACGTGGCAAGATGTGGCCGGCGTGGCATTAGTTATTTTAATTATTGTGGAAGGTAGAAACATCATATTTATTACCATACACACCAACTGTGCTGAAATGGACAGTTTTTTTGAAGGTCTTGCCCATATTTCCCAGTTTAGGGAGCTTTATCCTGATTGGAGGAGAAGTTAAAAGGTATATCCTATCCACTGCTGCCCTGCTTAGCAGAGACACAATGATTGGTTGGCAGCTGCACCTACCAGTGATGCCAACATAGAGTGAAGAGTGGAAATGGCTAGAAAAAACAAAGCGACAATTGACAGTGTTGCATTGTATAAGGGGTTGTTACTTCAAATACCATTACCTTAAACATAAAAAATATAAAGATTTTGAGACGGAGTGCAAATTTCTAAAGATATCTTGCATACAGGGTAAATACTGGCTCACATTTCTTATTGCACACAAATATCAGATTTATTTTGTGTTTCTAATTAAGAGTTGAGCTATAAAACATAACCTCTCAACTGGTATCTGCACATTTAAAAAAAAAAAAAAATACATTTGGCTCCTCCCTGTGGTTCAATATGGTTTTGCCAAGGTGCACATTTTGCTACTTTTTTTCTGTGGCTCCCTAAATTGGATCAGCTCCCTTTTACTCGTGCACTGTGATATAAACTGAAAAAAAGATTAATGTTACACTTTTTTTACAACTCTATATTATGACCTTTTATTCAGTAAAATCTGGAAACATATCCGAGTCCTGATTTTTCACCAAATAATTTATACTATACCAATAAAAGACACTCCACTTTTCATGAATAAATTGAGTTGGGTTTGCACATGTAATATATTCTTCTAAGGACCAGTACAGAGCAAGTAATGGAACATTCTCCATGTTCCATCAGCAAGTAACAATCTGTCAAGTGTTCCATGTGACAGGCATGATATAAGCTAGATTTATTTTGCCAGGAATGAGAGCAGAATTAAATATCCGTTTTTTGCAGCGTTCTTTACCATAAACCGAGCAGCTGCAAAACTGTTGACAGTATTTTCATTTTCCCACCCAAGCCCATGTTTGTGTAGGATGTGGCCAAAAAAAGTTATCAGATTCCATGTAAGAAAAAAACGGCTTTGCTATTCTTAGATTGTGAAGAGTCATGAGTTGTATTTTACATGTCTAACAATTATTGGAAAGTTAAACATTTAATTTGAAAGAGGTGTTCAGAGAGTGACAAGCAATGAGTCATTAACATTCCTATTCCTTACTTATGACGCTGCGGTGGTATTCTAACACTTCTATGCAAAAAAATCCAATAAACTGGTGACACACAGAATCTTATATACAGGGCAACATTGGCAAAATAAATAGCTCTTCCTCCATTATTGTAAATACTTGGCTCAGAAAGGCATATAAAAACGTCAGCATTGGTTGCCAAGTATGTATCCAACTGGTGTAACTAAGCAAGCGGTTAGGACTTATGGCTGCTAACGCAGTCGCCTAAGCTGCTAAGTGGTGCCGCCATGTCCTTTGCTGAAAGTCTGTTTTAGACGGTCTCCAAAAGTCGCCATCACATCTGTTTCAACAGCGTTTTTTGACATTACTGAAACAGAACTTCTGCAAAGGATGTGACTGCAGCGCAGGGCAAAGCGATTTACTGCTCCTTTATGACATCATATGATTAATGATGTTGCGAAGTTGCAAGGAGCTGAGAATCATTGTACCTCTGCCGAAATTGAAACTTGCATCATCAGCAACCAGTTAGTTAAGAGATAAATGTGTTCTCCCACCCTTTTTACATGACGAACTACGGATGCTGCACGGGCACACCTCCTCTTACTTAAAAAACTACAGTTTCTTAGGTGTAAATCAGGTCCATTGCCTCAGTGACTGACTACTATGGAAAGCTGTGAATGCTTTTCTCTTTATACAGAGAAGCAGCAATTCTCAGCATTGCATTGCAAGGAGCTGAGAATTATTGTTGCTCCTACTAGTGGCCAGCTCTCTTCTTCACTACTCCCTACCACCCCAGGACTTCATTGGCTCATCTTTCATTTGCCAGGGTGGTCCTGCTGCACACTGTTCTAAGCAGACCTACAATCATGTTTACCATCGCAACCCAGCCCAGAGGGAGTCAGAAGTGTCACAAGTCTGCACAGATCGCAATGTACTCCAGTTGATCAGGTAGCAGGGCCACGTGTCCATACACAGATCGAAAAAGTTCACACAATCCTATCTGACCGTACAGAAAATGGTGCAGGGAATCTAATCTTCGATTTACAGCCCAAAGCATCGAAGCTGGATGGCATAAGGTCACATATATGGTCAGTTTCTGTCTACCAAGGGGTATTAAAGAGTCTGGTCCAGATTCACAGTTACGTAGTTTTCATCTTACGTTAGTAGGTTTAAGAATTGAGCTACTATGCATGCTTAGTAGCTTATTTACGCTATCTACGTACCATTTATGTAAGTAGATTGCATAAGCACGGTCTTTAGACGTAGTAGCTCAATTCTTAAAACAACTAACGTAAGACGAAAAAACTACGTAACTGTGAATCCGGACCTCTATTTCTTTTCCTTTCTTTCCTTATACTTTAGTATATGAAATCCAACATCTCCTCATAACAGCTATTAGAATTTAGTTCTGCAAATCGTAACAATTATCTTTGAGGCTTCAGATTACTTCCATTGAAAAGTTCACAATTTCATGGTTGATTTAACAGTGAAAAACAGAAATGAAAGATGAAGTATCTATTTTCTGCAGGTTTTATCCTGCCTGACCAATATTAAAAATCATCCAGTAATGCGTTTGTCTGTCAATCAGATAGCTACATATCAAATCATGTTACTGGTTTAGTTAATGGTTTTTGAAACATGCTTCAGGGCAAATCTTTAGTAAAACTATAAATGCTTGATAAGAGGGACAAATTGATAAGTATAGTAAGACATAAGAATATATTTGCTACGATGATGAATGGCATTGTTAATTGGGGTTGCTATGCTGCATAAACTAAGCGAGTTTTGTTTGCCGGTCTGATGTATGTGTATTTTTGACTCATCAGCTTGACTTGCTTTGTGACTGCTGCAAATTCAGAAGAAGTTGATCCAGCGGCGTGTCAAGATGGAAATACTGCCTCTCCGAAAGGTAAGATTTTCCCCTAACCCAACCCTTTTACTAATCTAATCCTCCTATTCTATTACCCTAAACTTAACCCTCTATCTCCCGCATCCTAACCCTAATCTTCCCCTTCTATTACCATAACCCTCTATCTCCCACAGCCTAACCCTAACCTTCCCATTCTATTACCATAACCTTAACCCTCTATCTCCAGCAGCCTAAACCTTACCCTCCATCTCCCACAGCCTAACCCTAACCTTCCCCTTCTATTACCATAACCTTAACCCTCTATCTCCAGCAGCCTAAACCTTACCCTCCATCTCCTGCAGCCTAACAGCAAGTTACCTTAACCCTCAATGTCTCACAGCCTAACCATAACACTAACCCTAACCTTACCTTAAACCCACCATCTCCCGCAGCCTAACCCTAGCCTTATATGTCCCACAGCCTAACCCAAACAGAGCCATAGGCCATCCCTGTTCTCCTCCCAGTGTCTCTCCCTGCAGGCCCCAATTGCAAAGTAATTTGAACATGTTACAGCCGCAAATCAGCTTGTTTACTAAGCGGCAACTGCATCCCAAACTAAGCAGCATTTCCTGTTGGCACCATTGAAGACTGTTGAACATATTGGACCAGATCCTAATCTAACAGCAGATAACGTACAGAGGAGTTTTGTCTGTTTGCCCACTATTAATTTCCATACATGACAGGTTACTCCCCCACTCACTTATATGTCCATAATCCTACCTTATCTTGTCCACATGTAAGTGTAAACATGCATACTATCACATGAAAATAAAGGGGTAGATCCAGAACAACGTACGCGAGTGAATTTACGCTAGCCGCTAGCTTAAAAGCACCCATTAGTACTTACTGCGTATGCACGCGGCAGCTGTTATGCCATGTAACTCAGAGCATAAGGCCAGTCACGTATCTTCAGCGTAACTACAAATGTGCCAGGCATACAACACCCGTAATTACGCTTTGGAGGCGGGGTGAGGCATTTAAATCATACAGTATGGGCGTGCTTAGCAGCGTAAGTACGTGCTGCCTATACGTACTTCAGTACTTACACCGTGTAAAGTTAAGGTAGGGCTCGGGAAGCGTAAAATGGCCAAACTACGTACATGCAAAGGGAGTGCATAGTAAATACGCTACGCTAGTAAACGTAATGGAAACGTAGCTCTGGATCCGGCAAGAAGTTTGTAAATAGAGACTAATGTCTTGCCCCATCTGTCCACTATTTATTTATATTAGTTTTTATTTAGTGCCAGCAGATTACGTGGCGCTTCACAATTTTGAACAATTCTTATAAACATGACAGGGTAGTAACAGACAGACTGGGTGGGTAAGAGGGCCCTGCTCCAAAGCATACACTCTGTAATAAAGTGGGTTTGATATATAAGGGCAAGTGCTTTAGATCACACAATGGACCAGCCAGGTTGTATGGTAATAGAGTCAGTATGATCCAATCACACAGCAGTGTTAGTAGCAGGGATGTGGGAATTTTAGAATAGAAAGAGAGATTGTACGGGTTGTCCTTTCATTACCTAAATCCCTCCTTCAACTTTAATTATGATCCTGCTCCTTAGCTTTTCCATATTTTCCCAGACCCATGTTCCCGCATGCCATCTAGTACTGCTCATTGTTAAAATGTAAATACTTCTAAATTCTGTAACTTCGTATTAGACAGTCCAGTTGTCCCGCATACCACATAAAGGGGTTCATGTTGAGAGCTCCTGATCTATGATCTATTCTCTTAAGCCATGCTGGGCCTTGTAGTCTGCAGTACTTGGAAGGGAACAGGTTGGTCAGGCCCAGAGCAGTAGTCACATCAGGTGATCTAGTACTTGATGTAGTAGTGGAATTAACCTGTTTATGCAAAACCAAGTAAAGCTATAAAATCAATTTGTTCTTCATTTAGTAAAAAGATGTTAAAAATGTAGTAAAATAGTTCAATAGTACAAAAGTTACATTGCAGGCATACACAGGTGATAAAAATGCACCGGATCCAGACCTATTATAGCCTTATCATTTACTCTGATTAAGTGGTGCAAGAGTGAGCACAAGTGTACCAGGACCACATTCTAGATTCCTAATTATAGGAACCAATTGAATTGTGATAAATATTCCGATAGGGAAACGCTTCCGCTCTGTGGGATAGGGTAGGTATACAGACTGTACAAAATAAAAATGGGCCAGATCCAGAACTACGTACACGAGCGATTTACCGCTAGCCATTGACGTAAATTTGCCCATTAGTATTTACTGCGCATGCGCACGGCAGATGTTATGCCACGTAACTCTGAACGTACTTACCAGCTATGTATCAACAGCGTAACTACGACCGAAGGGGCATGACATTTATTCGACACCCGTAATTACTCTTTGCGGTGGGGTGAGGCATTTAAAACGTACAGTATTGGGCGTGCTAAGCCTTTACGTAAGTCAGTAGTTACGCATTGAAAAGTTAAAGTAGGGTTTGGGCAGCGTAAAATGGCCAAAGTATGTACGAGCGAGGAAAGTGCCCAGAAAATACGCTAGTGTAAATACGCTACGTGATGAAACGTAACAAGAAGTAAGGTCTGGATCTACCCCAATGTGTGTAAAAATCAATAAATACAAAAAATACTAGAAACCTTTGCAAAAGGCTCAATAATTAGCCCACTTAAAGCCGTCTAGCCGTCACCCAGTGATGTATTGTGAGAATGGAAAGTAGCAATCTGAAAACTTTGAGCACTACTCATGTATGACTTGGCTGAAAGGCTGACTATCTAATAACATGTTAAACATTATTTATCACTTCTTTGTCTAAACGGCTGAAATTCATAATGGTACTTTCCTTCCTCTCTGTAAACACCTGCCTGTCACATTTCATAATGGATCGTTCTGAGCACACATGTCTACTCATGCTGATGTCTTTGCCGGCTTTCTGAAAAATGTGATCCAACTAGTTTCACAGATGTTTCAATGATGATTTCCAAGCTACTTCTTCCTCAAAGAGTTTATCTTGATAGTTTTCACTACCATTGACAACGATTTCCTGTTGGATGCATTCCACTAATATGCTCCATGGTGCTGCAGAAGGAGAGTGATCAAAGAACATATTCACATTAGGTATTTTTTTCTATCTGGTCTTCTCGTATCAAGTGAAACAAAAGCTAAATTATTTAATGGTGAAGGCTGCTAAATTTATATCTGGAGTATTCCTTATATAGATTAGGAAAAAGACATCAAGTTATAAGATTGAGGCTCCATTAATAATACTGTTTCAGGAGGATTAAAATAGATACAGCTGTAAAATTTCATTACTGTCTGAGGATATAGGGGAACCAGCATCATCTGTTTCTTCCCTTGTATAATAATAGACACCAAATCTAATGCTCCTCCTTGATGGTTCTATTGATCAGTGTGAGGAAATGAAACAAGAAAAGTTACACTGCTGATTACATTAAAGTATGTCATAGAGAGATCATGTTCCAGCAATGGACATAGATTGGCATGTGCAAGAACTTAAGGTAAGACAGAGCAAATGGGATCTAGACCAACGTTTTACTGGACAATACAATAGCTGAACAGGTGTTCTCTAAGTGTTACCTATTAGTAGGTAAATTATTTGCTGAATAAATTGGACATTAAGGGCTCCATTTACCATTACTTACCTTCCCCTGGGAATGATGCTGCTCTGGGCTGGCATGTGATCGCAGCGAGCCCTGGAAGCGTCTCCTTTAAAATGTACTAATACTCACCCCTCTGGTGAGCTCCCGCAAGGTCCTGTCATGGTCTCTGCACGCATCGCAGGCCACTTTATATGAATAAAGTCCTGCGCATGCGCAGATACTACATTGCCGGACTTAGAAAATTTCAAGCCCTAATATGAAAAACCACTGCGCATATGCAGTGTCTTTATATCGGGGCTGAGTCGGACGCATCTCTTGGACAGGTGAGTTTATCTTTTTTTCTTATTTTTTTTACGGTTTTTAATGTTTAAAATGTTTTACTTTATTCTTTTGGTTTAAATGCAAAAAAAAACAAAAACATTTTTTTTTACTATTTTTTTTAATATTAGTGCATGTTCCCTCATGCCAGCGGTCTCTCCATACATGCCCCCCTTTCCCCCCCTAATAACAGCTATTAGGGGAGGAAACGGGGGAAATATGGGGATATCGCTGGTATGAAGGGACTAACGCCATCTTGAGATGACGTTATGTTTACCTTCGGTGCTGAATGATAATCTCGGCACCGAGGGATTGTAGATTGTACGAAGTGCTGCCACCCGTTAAGATCAACAGGGCAGCGAAGATTTATGAAATGTGTTTGCATCGCCCTGGAAATCTGCTGTTTCCATGGCGATGCACACACATTTCATAAATCTTCGCTTCCCCGTTGACTATTACACTACTGTAAATGGTAAGTATATCTTTACTGTAAAAACAGGCAGTATCACCTAAAAATTAAGTTGGTAAATAGAACCCTAAGTGTCCACAAACTTAACTTTAATCAGACAGATAGGCATATAATGATTTGTGTATATGGAACTCTACATCAGGGTTGCCTATTTTCTATTTCTTCCATCCGGTAGATCTCGGAGGGAGGAATTAGATACCATCATGGGGGTGGAGCTTAATAATGTGGTTTATGCAAACTGAGTCCTGAAGCCCCAACCCTGTTCATCATGACTGCTATTTATAGTGCTCCTAGGGGCTTGATAATAACTGTGGGTCTCACATTGCGAACGGTCCTATTTTGATATATCGATTGCTTACGCTTCAATGAGGCATAGCAATCGATACCCAGAGGCACCGAACACAGTGTTCCGAAAGGAAAGCAACCCCACTCCCTAACCCTATTCCCCCCCCCCACCGCAGCCTAACCCCAAGTCTCCCTCATCCGCAGCCTAACCCTAAGTCCCCGGAGAGGCTTACTCACCTCTCTGGTGTTCCGGCGGCAGCACTTATGAAAATGAATGGGTGAGTATGTGAATCGCATACTCACCCATTCATAAAAAAAATTCTACAACTGCTGCAATTTGAAATAGGGACAGCCGAAAAGCAACTTTCGTCTGTCCCTACTTCGTAATGAAGAAGACCGCAGTGGGGACTCGCAACGCTTAATAACACAACTTACATCATCAAGTCCTGCACAAGATGACGTAAGATTGCCTGCTCTCCATGGATATCGGGAGAACTGTGTAAATGAAATGTATAAATGTGTTCCACCAAATACGGTACATTTTCCAAAATTATTTTATTATCAAGCATTTCTGCTTTAGCTTCACATCAAAGTCATATGCAAAAAGTATCCAACTAAGGTGACTGGCAGTCTATCTGAACATTCAGAATAAATTCCAGTAACCCACTGACCTTATAAAAGTAGGCCAATAGCCCAAAGCAGCTGTTACTCCCTTATCCTCAGATTACCCAAAGTCAGTAAGTGAGATTTTTATTTTAAAATGTGTGTATGTGCGTGCGTGTATGTGTGTGCGTGCGTGTATGTATGCGTGTGTGTGTTTATGTGTGTGTGTGTGTGCGTGCGTGCATGTGTGTGTGTGTATGCGTTGCATTGTGGAACATCCAATTTTATTGATCGAACAATGTTGCACTGTGAGAAAAACATGTAGTGTGTACCCAGCTTTGTAGTCTATATGCAACATTTGTATTGAGGACTACCTTGATAATAGATTTGCATTAAGAATAAAATATTAATTCCTAATTTCCTAATTCTAAGCTTTGCATGTTTTCAAATTCCTTCTAACATAAAAAGTGAAAACATTTCCTTCTTGGTTTTATCTTCACAGAAAAAAATGACATTAACTTCTTTTAATAGTTGATTTGATAACAGAGGGCTGGATAAAGAATGAAGAGAAGCATTGGTATTGCGCATATGCAGTGCCAATAATTCCTCATGGAAATGCAGCCGCCCAATGCTACTTTCCGTGCTGGATCCAGTCTGCTCACAGGGTTCTGACCCACTTGGCATGCATACGAGATACACATGGTGGGAGGTCAAAAGTAAGGGCTTGGCTAAGGCCTTATGTACAGAGCATCCAGAAAGTATTGGTTAGGCTGAACCTTTCTTAATTAACCGCAATACGCACACAAGTAAGAACCTAAAGTTAATGTAGCCCTATGGCATTCTTAAGTTGGTTAAGAAGCTGAAAACCGGGGGCGTGTCAGGGGAGCCTCCTTGCTACTAGATGCGTATAATTAAGAACCTAAAGCCTTGTTAACTGTGAATCAGGTCCATTATCTGTTGAAAAAACTCCATTGTGTACCAAGCCTTAATAGTCTACTTGGTTTTGGATATGTAGAAAACCAGAGGTAGAGAGAATGATACATCATCCTTCTCAGTGATGAAGAGCATTGTAAATACACATGCAAACATCAGGGTCTAAGTAAATACAGAACAGCTGTGTTTCTCTTTTCTTTGTTCATGAGGTAAAGATTCCTGCTAATCATTTATTGATAATTACCATTGCTACTACAAATCCTTTTAGCCAGAAAATATTACAGATCAAGGTGTACCAAGCCATCGACCACACTTAGTGTAAACCTACCAGTCACAGCTACAAGGCTGTCTAGAGCGTATTAAAACACTCAACTTCTAGGGACAATGCAAAAGCACACGATACACATTCATCTAGGACAGGGGTTCTCAAACCAGCCTTTAGGGACCCCTAACAGTGCAGGTTTTCCAGGTCTCCTCATAATGAGTACCATCTGTGGATCTTGTCACATGCCAGTCTGTAATGAACACACCTGTGCTCCAGCTAGGAAACCTGGAAAACATGCACTGTTTTCCCTGAGAACCCCTGGTCTATGACTTTGGCTTCCTTATCGTTTCTAAACAAGGTTATGATTTTCTTGTTTCCAACTTAAAATCATTTTCTTCAACACATATTATGTAAAAATAGTCAATAATCAAAATGATCTAAAATGTTCAGAGAAAATTAGCTTCATTCCACAAGTGGCAGCAATATTTTCTGTGCTGCTGGTAACATTTGGTCTTAAGTATTCATCATTGTCCCACCTCTATTCATAGAGGTTACATTTTGCTGAATCTTTAAACAGTGTGGAAAGGAAAGGAAACCGGTGTCTTGAAAATGATGGGCTTGAAGCACAGTGTGTTATAAATTTTGCTGTGAGTATACTATTAGGCAGGAAAAAGTATGAAATAAAAAGTGAGGTATGTGCACAACATGTAGTATAACATGTAGTATAAATATGGGGCTATATTTAACAAAAAAAAAAATTTCCCCCGAAGGGAAGCTGCTCCAGGCTCGCCTGTGTTCGATGTGAGCCTGGCAGCTTCCCCTTTAAAATGTACTAATACTGCGATTTACAAATACTCACACCTCCGCCGAGGTCCCTCGAAGTGCTCTGCCCGCAGCGCAGGCACTTCATATCAAATGAAGTGCCTGCGCATGCGCAGAGACTTCAAAGCCGCACTTATCTTATCATATCTGGGACGCGTCTGCCGGACAGGTAAGTTTTGTCTTTTTTTAAGAGGTTTTAATGTTTTTTTTTATTTTTAGAAGTTTTAAAAAAAAAAACAATTATTTTTTAACTTTTTTTTTTTTTTACATGGCCGCATCCACCGTCATTCCAGCGGTCTCCCCACACATACCCCGCTTTTCCTCCCCCTAATAACGGCTATTAGGGGGAGGAAAAGGGGGGAATATGGGGAGATTGCTGGGATGAAGTCTGTAACGCTATCCTCAGATGGCGTTATTTTTTACTTCACTGCCGAATCAGAATTTCGGCAGTGAGGGATAGTAACTTGTAGTTACTGCTGGCACCCGTTAAGATCAACGGGCCAGCAAATCTTTACGAAGTGTTTGTGCATCGCCATGGAAACAGCAGATTTCCATGGCGAATGCACTTTAAATTTCAAAATGTAACTTTTCAAGTGATAATGAGCGTTTTATTGTTAAAACACCCATTATCACCCGAAAATTTAAATAGTAAATGGAGCCCCATGGTCTGATAGGGTCTGATAAGGTACTTACGCATGGCCACTGTCTCTTTTTAAAGCGCAAGCGTACCAAAGGCATTCTGCATCGGAACACAGCACAACAGATGCAGCATTCCAATGCATAACGGCCTCCGACAGAGGGGCTAGACCGCCTGTCGTTTATACCTGGTGCACACACACAGTGGGAACATAATGGGTTAATATGGGTAATATGGTTTTCCATCACTGCTGTTACGAATGCCCGATATTCCCCTTACGAAGTCCTGTTGTAATGAAACATGTAGGGTCGGGACATACAGCTCCTTTACATCCACCTTAACTACTTGGACTGAATGAGGATGAATGGTGAATGGTGTCGGGACGGCATCTGCTGCTTCACATTAACGGTCCGGTAATAGTGTTTGAGCTTGGAGCTGTACAGTTCAGTGGTTGAGTTTAGTCTATATAATCTGTATATGCCTCATCTTTACTTATATTTGGCACACAATTTTTTATGTGTGATTTTTATACTCCTATATAGACAAGACACTTATATTTAAGGTGACTTTATTTGTATTCTCTGTGCGCACTCTTTATATATTATATATATATATTAAAAAAAAAAAATTGGGAGGTAGGATTAATATAACTTTACTGCAAATATACTTTAGTGCACATATAGTATATACAGTAAGGGTACACCTTGAGATGTAGGGCAGCCAAATGAACACATACCAGATAACCCATAATAGTATGCCACACATGTATGTATGTATGTATGTATGTATGTATGTATATTTATATATGGACAATTTACAAACTAACAAAACATCATTGACTAATGATGTTTAAGTAAAAGTTTTTCAATTGCAGTCAAGTTACTTAGTGAACAAACAGTAATGTTAATGGGAAGGCATAGTATGACTGGACTATTTTCTCTGTTTATATTACTGTAGTGATTGCCAAGTGTATTAAAGGTGTTAGACAAGACAAGCACAGACCTCCACTTAGCTGTCCAGGTCCTCCACAAATACCAGACACCAAACACACGTCATTCTGGCTGCCATTCAAGACACATCTGGTGGTGTCATGAGGAGACTTATTCCCGCACAGCACCAGCATCCAAAATGAGGAAACAGTATAATGACATGCAAAGTGTTGGCGATTGAATGCCGGTCGTAAGCTTAGCTCATTAATCATTATTTTTATTTTATTATTATTTTTTAAGAGGATGTTTGAAATTATTTTACTAACACATAAAAAGTCCAAATAACTGATGTGAGTAATACATCAAATGTCTTCTGGTGACTGATTTTGTGACGCATGCTGGGAATTATAGCTTCACAACACCTGGGGCCAGATTTACTAAGCTGCGGGTTTGGAAAAATGGAGATGTTGCCCAAAGTAACCAATCAGATTCTATCTCTCACTTTCCTATTACATACTAGGGAATGTCAGCTAGAATCTGATTGGTTGCTATGGGCAACGTCTCCACTTTTCCAAACCCACAGCTTAGTAAATCTGGCTCCTGGAGTGCCAGAGATTGCCCAAGCCTGATATTAAGAAGCAATCTGTAAATGGAGATTCTGCTTCAGATGAATGAGCCATACAACAGAGACACCTCCAGCCAGAAAATATATCAAAGGGGAATATTCTGTCAGATGACATTAGGATTTTTCCTAATTCTAAGAAAACATTTTGCTTACATGGATAAGAGTATTGTATCTATGCTTATATATGGTTATAAAGGAGAATGCAAAGTTTTTGCAAATGGCATCTCATGCATGGCTCCATTGTAAATAAAGAGTGTTTTGTTTAGTGTAATGGAGGGTAAAATCCTGGGTCAGCCAGGTGAGCGTGGGTTGGATAAGAGGTGTGGAGATTAATGTAGAGCTTCCTCTTCCTCTTTTCAGCTGCTAATTTTAGATCCAGTCACTTGCCCTACGTCTCTCTTTGTGTTCTATATTGTCTGTCATTGAGGGACCCCAATCCGGCTTTCCCAGTGACTTAGGTGACATGAGGAGCATGGCTTTGCAGTGGTAATGTTGAAGGCCTAGCTGTCTCAGGCCCATGACAAGGATTTAAGTCAGCCCTTCATATAAAGGAGAGCAGCAGTACCCTGCTCGTACAGCTGAATATTTGACCCCTTAGCCAACACGACAAGCAGTCTTACATGATATTATGGTAGATTGCAGGTTCTGCTCCTCTATATATAGCGGTCTATTTACAGTGAAAATTTTAGTTCTGCCATACTGTAATCCCTGTGTCTCTCCTTTTCTAAAGTCAAAAACCATAATGTCAATAACATTTTGATTGTTTATCCCAAGGCTCTTTGATATTAAATATGTAAAAAACCATGGGGCAGATCCAGATAAACACACGCATTACGTGCGTGTGAGGGTCTGTAAGTACGAACGCATAGTGAGGGATGCGCTCCTCGCTCATAAAATTGGGGTCTGCCCCTTTTGTGTACTTTGTTAAGTACGCCAGTCGGTACGCTTGCTTAAGAAGTATGGGCTAAATCCAGACTTAAGAGGGAGCATGAAATTAAGAGAGAAAAGTTACACCTGGGTAAAACCATTTTGATTTCAGGGGGAGTCAAGTTAATTGTATTCTTTGCATACAAGGATATATCTTTGAATTGCTTACTGCACACAGATACTGACCAGCTTTACTATCACACTGTTATTTAAACTTGGGATAGGAAACATCACCTCTCAACACTAGTACTGTTTGCAACAGATGAAATACGACTCCCCTGCAATCAACATGGTTTAGCCCAGGAGTGACTTTAAGTTCTTATTTTAAGAAGATTCTTAAGTGTGAATCAGGTCCTTAATGTCAAGCTGCTCTTAAGTCTGGATCCATCCTTATGTTCGCATGCGCACAAGTTAGATAACAGGGGAATTACACACGTGGAATGCGTAATTTACCTGTCGGCCGAACTTGTGGATCAACCCCCATATTCTTAGTAGTTAAAAAGCTTTATTATATTAAAGCATATAAACTATTGTGGTGGCATAACATTTAATCATTGTCGCAACAAATCTGGTGGACACATCGGGATGTGAAAATTTAAGAACAGGGATGTGGAACTCTTGTACTCTTCAGTAGAACGTAATAAGAAAAGCGGATGTTAGAAAGACATATAGAGATGTCTCCATAAAGGCACTCTAGCAATTAATGCTGAAAATGTTTCATTAGCTCCATACTTAGACTAAACATGCATTCTTTCAGTAACTTGTTTACTCATTATTTGGATGAGGAGGCAGCTGATTATTATAATGTATAGGAAAAATGAGCAAAGAGGAAGCGTAAATTTGTACAAACCATGTTACAGACAAAACACTGTATAACACAGGAAAACATAAAAAAAACAGAGTTCAAAATTGAAATAGCTGTATAGAAAATATATAAAAAAGTTCACAAAAGTTAAGGGTTATATATTCCCTGCATTCCTTAAACATTTTACATGCAAAAAGCAGTAGTTGTAAATACATTACAAAATGCAATAATAAGAAATAAAATAAAAACACTAACGTTAAAATATGAGAGAGAGAGAGAGAGAGAGAGAGAGATTACTGTATTCATTTAGGTCTTTGAGTGCCGCCTCTCTCCACATTTTTACGTTAGTGAAATCCTGTATTGTCACTGGTGAAGCACCGGAGCCTATTTCCATTGGGTAGCTTGGAGTGCCTCGCCCCTTGGACTTTATATATATATATATATATATATAGGGTGTTTACCCTTCCTTCCTGTCTCTGCTGATCAGGGCTGATTCACGGTTTGGGAGTAAGGGAAAACAGGGGTAAGTGTAAAACTAGGTTTTGCAAAATAAGGGGTGCTGATTAATTAAAAAAATTTCAATTTTGCATGCAGGAAGAATACTTTCATTTGGTACATAGAACTCAAAATACTGCATTGCTTTATGTTTAATCTATAAAATGGCATTGAGCTAAGAAACTTCACCTTTTAATTCTAATGCTGGTATTTCAATTTAAAATTGCCTCCAATTGCAGTTAAATATGGTATTGCTCTAGTCTACACTTGAATATGTTTAATACACAATCAGAGCAGATGAGAGTGATGTCTGACATTGTACTTTCCCGATCCGCCACTGCCTTACATCATTCACTGTCGCCCACTGAACATACCGCGCAATCACTTGGTTAATTAAGGCATCTTAAGTGGAACCGCAAACGAGGCAGTTCTTTATTCCCGATCATTGCAGATGCACAACCAATTTTTTATAAATTATACTATACAAAATAAGGTGAAATCTATAGCTAGAAATGACATCATCAAAGTAACAAAAAAAAGGCTCGTAATGCCCCGGACAACAAGTTAGCTTTTTTAACTAAATATATTGTAAATTGCAAAAAGCTGGAAAACATATTCTTAGACATAGTTAGACAAGTTCGTTAGAGAATAGAATAGTAAAACACAAAATAATTTTTAAAATATACTGTTCAACCAATGGTCCTCAATTTAGACTATGAGTCAAGATGGTTTTAACTTAGATCTGATGTATGTTTAATTGTTTACTATTTGATTCAATCAATGTCTACTGTATTGTCTACAGTGCTTTTCCCAGATTGATATATAACCCATTTATAGAGCATTTAGGGGTGGGCTATTTTTGGTCTTCCCTGTTGCTGTATAGTGTGTGCACAGATCGGTTCACAGATTTTGGAGGCAAGCAGCTGTATAGACCATTACTTTTATCTTATGAAAACAGTGTGTTTCTCTGTCATAAGTTCCAAGTAGCACAATGCCTAGAAACAGTGTTAACTGTCCAGACTCTTTTGCTGCCTTTGTGGTGAGGTGACATCTAAATGTCAGAAACATCATTTAACTCCACACATGAAGAAGTGTTAAGAACTTTACTGTGGATGCAAAGTTGAAGACCAAGATAAAGACGGGGCCGCCTCACATTTTTGTCTTATCACTTGTATCAGGCTCCTCACAGGTTGGGCAAAGAGTTCTCGGCACATGAATTTAGCTGTTCCGATTACTTGAAGGAAACAGAAAGTACACAGTACATATTGTTACTTTTATTTTACAAACATTTCAGGCATCTCTTCTTAGTCAATGCACACTATGACAAACCCTAATTTACGGGAGTGGTTTGTCGCTTAGAAAATAAGTAACAGAACACTTTGCGGCAGTGAGGTTTTCAGCAGTCTGCCCTCAGAAAAGAGAACTCCTGCAACTGCACCGTTTTCGAACAGGAATGGCGACGGGCAAGTTTTCTTAACCCTAAACATCCCCTTCCTGCAACCTAACCCTTATCTCATTGCAGATTTTTGTTTTAAAATGCAGTCAGGAATGGTGCAGCTAAAAGATTCATTTCTGAAAACCAACCCTTCGTACCAGCAACTGCATCCTCTAATTTACCATCTGCCATAAGCCCTGTGCTTTATAGTGAAGAGTTGCCTGTGCCAAAGGTCAAACTTATAGATGATCAATGAGAAATAGATCATGTAGAGCATGGTGACAATCATGTAAGACTTTACAAAACTTCTTAGCTTCCAGTTTGTTTCCTGAACCATATACTTATCCAAGGAGATCTAAATAACCTTGTGCGTGATTTGAACCTAAAGTCTAAAAGTCAAACTTTTAAGCTCTATATTAAAAGGCTTGAATACAACACAGAGAATTGATGTTATTTATCAGGTGAAAGCTGTGATTCTGCATAATAGCAATAAGTTTACTCCAGTACCATTTACTCATGCTGCTAATATGAAAAGAGGCATACGGGAGCATAAAACCCCTGATGGATAAAATCAAGTATGAAGAACAAAAATGGCAGGTCTGTGGTGACTTCTCCCTTGCTGGAATACCAACTTGGTTTCACATAGAACTTTTGTTTTCTTTGTTAGTGGAACACCGGAGACCGGAGAAATCATTGCGTTCAGAAACAGTGGCAAAAGTGAATGTCACTAACCCCAGGAAAGAAAAATGTTGTCAGTACACCACTTGCTGATCTTGAAAAAGTATAACTACCACCACACCATATATAATTTTTCATAAACAACTTTATTAAAGTAATGGATTAAAGTGGTCTTGGATTTGCACAATGAACAGAAAACAAATCCCAAGGATTAATGATGCACAGCTCAGAGAGGGGATTTCTGTAGGACCTCTAATAAGAAAACTGATGCTCAATGGGGGCTTCGATGGTCTGTTGAATCAGGCTGAAAAAGTTGAATGGAAGTCTTTCAAGAAACTTTACAAGAACTTATTAGGAAACCATAAGCAAGACAATTACAAAGAAATAGTGACAGTCTTTTAAAATATTACAAAACCATGGGATGTAACATGTCTTTGAAAGTCTATTCCTTGGACTCACACCTGGATTTCTTCCCAGGTAATCTGGGGGCAGTCAGCAATGAATGTGGCATGTGCTTCCACTAAGATTTTTTTATAATGGAAAAGCAGTATTAGGTCAAGTGGAGTCCATGAATGCTTGCTGGCTACTGTATAAACACTTAAATTTGATGTTCCTGAGACAAAATACAGCAGGAAATCTTAGACATCTACATTTTAAGTGTGTTAATTGTTTACTATGTCTGTATTAATAAACATAATATTGCAAACTTGAATGTAATTCCCAGTTGCTGCAATAATCGGGAATAAAGAACTGCCTCTTTTTTTGCGGTTCCACGTAAGATGGAGTGGTCTCACTCAAAATCCTTATGTGATAGAGACATTTTAAAACAATGTTTGAATTCAGCACAGAAAATTATTAGATTCACTTATATCCTGTCTTGTGACAAAAAGTAAGATTTTTTTAGACCAGTAATGCTATTTCTTCTTGCATGTTACAAGAGGGGGAAGAACCATCCCATCGGACGGAACAAATATTGTACGGAACTAAATTACTACCGTAAAATGATAGCAATATCTGGGGGGTTTTGTGCCCTCCAGTCAAAACAGGCCACCTACGCACTATGCGTACGTAAGTAAGTGGCCTAACGGACGGACCTGTGGATGTGGTTCTATGCCATTACGGCCGACAGGAGTTATGCTTGGAAAAGTTAAGGTAGGGTTTGGAAAGCTTAAAATGGCAAAAGAACTTATAACCGAGGGGAGTGCCTAGGGGAGTGCATAGGAATACAAGCGTAAATACGCTACGCGTTGAAATGGAAAGGGAACGTAGGTCTGGATCTACCCCCATGTGCCTCCAACAGACATGGATTTGCAACTCAAATAATAAAGAATATAATACCCAGAAATCAATTTATAAATTTGCAGATTGCTATAATATTGGAGTAATCTATATAATATTAATGCAGCATTTTAGATTACAAGTTAACAAATGTCAGTGAAACAATGCTGAATACACTATACAAAGCAACACACATCTACAATAAATACATATAACAGGAGCTGCTTTCCACAAATAATTGAAAAGCAAAATAACAATTAGCTAGTCTATTATGATTTTTAAAACTATAGCTCGAGGAATTTGGCCTTAAGCCAGATAACTCAGACTGTGCTGAGTGAAGAATGTGCTTCAAGTTCTATTATCAAAAACATGATGTCTTGTTCAAGTCCTGTAGAAGTAGAATAGAAACTGTTAAAGCTACAAAAAAAAATATTTTCAGCACATTCACTGGGTGTTGAATATATGGGCAACAAACTGTATTTCCGTTTCTTGATGATGAGGAGGATGTTTAGTAATGATCATTTATATTATTCTGCTTTTGATTAACATTTGTCTTATTATTATTATATTATTATATTTTTATATTCACAAATTACTTACCTCTGAATGATGCAGACAACAGGACAGAGCTCCGGTGGTGGTCACAGGAGAGCAAGACAGAGCATTAGATGTGGGAGAGAGAAAGGGGCAGAGGAGCAGACAGGACAGAGCGGAGGAAGACCAGATGGAGGGACAGGACAGGAGAGAGAAGAAAAGAAGACACAGCAGACTGGGACGGGATGGGAAAAAAGACAGACAGACAGAGGGAGAGACAGGGACAAACAGAGACTAACAGCAGGGAGAAATGATAGAGTTAGGAGAAGGTAAAAGATAGTTGTGTTTTTTATACTGGCATTATGAGGGAGTACTATCCTAAACATAAAGCTGATGATACTGTATATACCCCTGCTGAAATAATACATTTCAATTTTGAAACCTATCAAGAAATAATAGAGCCAATATTATAGTGTCATCTGTATCATGGTTGATGCTGTTACTGTCGCCTTTTAAACTGTTACCGCATATATACATTAATACTGTAAACAAATATGTTTATGTTCAAATACTGAAAAGACATTTAATATTTATCAGATATAATTCCAAAAGCTTAGTGCTCCAGATAATTTTTTCACCCAATTAAACAATCAGGAACTAAACATGTATAGCTTGGAGCAGAGAAGGGAGAGGGGGGACATGATAGCAGCTTTCAAATACATCAAGGGTTGTGACCAGCTAGAGGAGGGTACCATTTTTCAAAAGAAAAGGTGTAATAGAACACGAGGGCATGGATACAAACTGGAGGGTGGTAGATTCAAAGGAAATGTGCGGAAAAATTACTTCACTGAAAGGGTGATAGATAAATGGAATATTCTCCCATATGAGGTGGTTGAGGCCAATACAGTAGAACAATTTAAACATGCTTGGGATAAATATAAGGGTATCCTAAATTGTAACCCCAATTGAGGGTAAATAGGGTCAGTATAGTTTTCAATAAACAAACGGGCAGACTAGATGGGCCATGTGGCTCTTATCTGCCATCACTTACACTTTCTATAAGTTACTGACCTGAAGCAAAAACTTATCTCTAATACATGTACTACATGGGATTGTTCATAGAAAGATAGCTGGGAGATATAACATGACAGGTATCTGTTTACAGTGACATACCTGCCATTTTAATTTCTACAAGCTATCTTTCTATGGAGAGTCCAGTACATGTATTAGAGATAGGTTTACTTTAGGTTGGAAACTTAGGACCAGATGCAGCTTTATCATAGCAGTGTCCCGATTTGAGCATTTGCAGGGTGAATATCTATAAAAATAAAAACCACACAGATCAACATAATTATATATAAAATTGATATTAACCAATCTATATAATATAAACATATTGTTAATTTATGAAAAAACATAAAAAATTTTTTATTCATTTCACTCCCATTGACTTGTATTGGAATGCGCACCCCACAGAGGTGCGAATTTGTTTACTGTTTAAGGTGCGAAAATTTGGAATTATCAGGTGCGATGTTTCACAATTGAATAGCGTTTCATCGCGCGCTCAATGGTTTTAATATGATTTATTTTTTGGGCTCGATTTTACTATACAGGGTACGATAATAGCTATAATTGAATGGAACGATGTGAACCTCGCGCCTTGACGATATGCAAATTAGGTGAAAACAGTAAAATTTTGCATATCGCGGTTAATTGAATCGGGGTC
>WWET01000036.1:536322-555279 GCA_011038615.1 Limnodynastes dumerilii | reverse complement strand
CACAGGGGGAGTGTCGGGCCAGAGCAGCGATGTTACGCTGAGCGCTACAGCGCTCAGTGTAACATCGTAGCTCTGGATCAGGCCCATTGTACTGTCATTAAAGTGTGATTTTATTTGAATATACAATTAAGGTTGTGTAAGCCCACTCATTTACCTGACAATTTAAAATAACTTATAATAACTCAGGGATGCAACAGACCATGTATCAAAATAATTCTAAGGCATTAGTTTGTTATTACTGGCAGACAGTTATATGAATTGTAATGTATTATATTATTCTTTTTAACTAAATTAACTGTATTGTTGCCATGGATGTGTAATTTATTTTCTGTTGTGATAGTTTGTCTACTGCGTGTAAGGATAGGAAGGACAGGTCAGTGTTCCAAAAAAAAAAAAAAATGAAAAGATATTAGTTCAAAAAAAAAAAAAATGAAAAGATATTAGTTCAAAAAAAAAAGAACTCTTCATATAACAAGATAATGGACCGGATTCACACTTACGATTTTGATACTTTTTCCATGTGTATTTTTAAGTACGGTTGAACTGCGCATGCATAGTAACTTTTTTTTACGCAAGCTACGTAGGATACGGAAGTCCATTATGCAGGGAAATCAGACTTAGTGACATACATACAGAGGGGTGTGCTCAACTTCTGTACGTGCAGATTTCAGCGGAAGTGGGCGGGTGGAGGCATTTAAATGGCCTCTTGAGGGCACAGTTACTAATGTACGCAGGTATGTATGACAAATACGCATGTAACTACAATCGTAGAGTGCTGCCCTATGGACGTGTAAGGGGAGTGTCATGGGTGTTGCCTTTCAACGCATGTGCGTATATTTGCATACTTTATAAACATCTGTGAATACGGTCCAACATCATTAAAACTGTTTATGCAAATTGATGCAAAATTTAAATAACCCAAAGTTATTGTCTAGTAAAACAAAGCATAACAATCTTCCTTGTTTATTAAGTTCTACATATAGCACCAGCATAGTTACAATTTTAAACATACATTGTTAAAACAAGACTGGGAAGACAGACTGATAAGAGGTCTCACAAGCTTGCAATATATAACTTGACGGCCCTACTGGAATATGTTGTGTTCCAGTATTCAGACTGCTTTATGAACTCTAAAAATTGGAATAATGTCAAACTAGCATCCATTCTCCAGTTTATTATGTTTTATATTCAATACAAAAGCAAGGTATTAATTCCCTGACCTCTGTTTGCACCTATTCTAATAACAGGCACTTATAAAGTACAGTAAGGAATAGGTTTCAAGAAATTCCTTTTGGCTCCACAAAATTCTGTAACACAAATTGAAAAACACATCTAATCTTTTTGTAAGATAAACACTGGAGGACCAAATAAAAAAAAATGGGGAAAGTCTGACTCGTTTCTTTCTGATCATGCTGAGACTTCATCAATCTATAGTAAGGCTCTATCGTATATCACAACAAGCAGATTCCATTCATATCACTATGGAGGGCCTTCATGTTAGACTTGGGTGCTTTCCAGTGCATTAAAGATAAAACAATAGTCCTCTTTTGTTATATTCCTTTATAGAAATAACAGTGAAAACAGAGAAGAGGTTAAAGGATGTCTTGGCATGTGTCCTACATTACTGCTGCAGACATGGATTTCTATGTATTTACATTTTTGTAAGTTTTTATTTGACCAATTTTATACATTCCATATAAAATAACAAATATATATACATACATACATACATACATACATTAAACATATATATATGGGTGTGGGTCCCTGCTAAGAAGAGCCCTGTTTTGATTGGGCCATTCTCTCCTAGCCAGCTTCAAACTGGCTGAGATATCTATTGCTTATACCTCGATCTTCGGTCTTTAAGACCGCATATACGTAATCTACGTAAGCAAAAATTATGTAGATTACGTAAAAAATTACTACGCATGCACAGTAGTCAAAATTGCAAAACACCGGATGTACATGTTAGACGTCCGGTACACTGTATATGGTCAGAGAGCATCCTAGTGACCACAGCCTAATACAGCGAGAATCCTAATGACTGCCACACATTACAGACAACAATATAGTGACCTTCACACTATATATAAAGAATCATAGTGACCTGTATGCTATACAGACAGTATCTTAGGCCCTGATCCAGAACTACGCCCGCCGTACTAGCTACGGCGGGCGTAAGCATAAGATTGGCTAAAAAGCCGATCTGCGCATGCGCCGGGCAGATGTTGCCCGGCGTTGCTACGGAGACGCCAGATCGCAGCTTCAGCCGTAGTAATGCTGGAGGGGGCATCCCCAGCATTACTACGCTGAGGTTAGTGCAGGGAGGCGGGGGGAGGGAGGGTAATTAGGCTGGGAGGGCGGCGTTATCTTACTAACTCCGCCGTCCCAGTGTATTTACACTTCCTTACGCCGGCTGAAGTTAGGGTAGCCTTCAGCCAGCGTAAGGGAGTGTAAATACACTCCAACAAGGGGGAGTGTCGGGGCAGAGCAGCGATGTTACGCTGAGCGTTAAAACGCTTAGTGTAACGTCGTAGCTCTGGATCAGCCCCTTAGTGACAACCACCCATTAATATCAACAATGTAGATCCCTTTAAACAATATTGGGGCTGCTGGGTGGCCTCAAAAGTCATTGGCCTACCAGGAAAATTCTCTGTAAGTCTTATGGCCAATCCGACACCAGCCTTCTCTCACAGGATTCCAAGAGCTTTGCCCAAATTTTGGGAGTCTTTCAGACATTCTGGGATAGTTGTCAGCAATGCACCACACATACACCACACATTACACTGTACATTACAATATCCTCTACAGACAGATGCTCCACAATCAATAACTCATAATACTAACAACCCATCCTACACTAATCACCCATAAGGTACAGTATATATCATACCACCCAACATATGAGAATTGGAAAGAGGGACAAAATTTTGCGACATGGTAGAGGAGGTGTGTCTTGTACCTCCCAGTGGGCGTGTCTGAGAAAAGTGTGTGTGTCTTGCGCCTGCCACTTTTATTAGTTCAGCCATCCATATGTCTGCCACTTATTATTTCTCCAAACAGCTATATGTCCGCCTCCATATGTCTGCTTCGTTCATTATTTGTCCAGCTTCCATATGCCTGCCCCTTTATTATTTGTTTAGCCTTCATATGCCTGCCCCTTTATTATTTGTCTAGTCTCCATATGCCTGCCCCTTTATTATTTGTCTAGTCTCCATACACCTGCCCCGTTATTATTTGTCTAGCCTCCATATGTCTGCCCCATTCATTATTTGTCCAGCTTCCATATGCCTGACGCTTTTTTATTTGTCTAGCCTCCATATACCTGCCCTTTTATTATTTGTCCAGCCTCCATATGTCTGCCCCTTAATTATTCATCTAGTCTCCATGTCTGCCCCTTTATTAAATGTGTGCCTCTAGTATATGTCTACCCAGTTATTATTTGTCCATCCATCCATATCTGCCCCTTTTTATTATGTCCAGCCATCCACATCTGCCCCTTTTTATTATGTCCAGCAATCCATATCTGCCCCTTTAGTATTTGTCCAGCCATCCATATCTGCCCCTTATTATTATGCCCAGCCATCCACATCTGTCCCTTATTATTATGCCCAGCCATCCATATCTGTCCCTTATTATTATGCCCAGCCATCCATATCTGCCCCTTTATTATTATGTCCAGCCATCCATATCTGCCCCTTATTATTATGTCCAGCCATCCATATTTGCCCCTTTATTATTTGTTCAGCCGTAAATATTTGCCCCTTTATTATTTGTTCAGCCATCCATATCTGCCCCTTATTATTATGTCAAGCCATCCATATTTGACCCTTTATTACTTGTCCAGCCATCCATATCTGCCCATTTTTATTATGCCCAGCCATCCATATCTACCCCTTATTAAAATATCCAGCCATCCATATATGCCCCTTATTATTATGTCCAGCAATCCGTATCTGCCCCTTATTATTATGCCCAGCCATCCATATCTGTACCTTATAATTATGTCCAGTGATCCATGTATGTCCCTTATATTTATGTCCAGCAATCCATATATATTCCCCTTATTATTTATTTTCTCTTACTTACCTTTTGGTGTCTTCTCCCTTCCTCCGCGGCGCTGTCTCTCCGTCTCTCCCTCTCTGATGACTTCGGTCACATGGTGCGGAAGTACAGGTAATACTGGAGCCCTGTAGGACCAAATCTCTTTTCTAGAAAGGCAGTGAATGCATAGGTTCGGCATATACAGTGGCAGAGCTTTACAAAAAAAGAAAAAGAAAAACAAGAGTCTGATCTCTCGGGACAAGTTGTGGGGCGGGCGAGACAGCGGGACAGTACCGCTTTCGGAGGAATCGGAATCGGGACAGTTCGGAGGCATGTATATCCCATATATTAACCCCTTTCACTGCCAGAGAGGTTGTGCTGCAAGTATAGTAACAGTAATCTACAAGAAGGTATTACAAGTTTCTATCCATTAAGAGGCTATTAAATTGGTGGTATTCACCATACAACACTTAGGGCTGGATCCAGACTTAAGTAAGTGCTTGAAATTAGTTACTCCTGGGCTAATCCATGTTGATTGCAGGGGAGTCATATTTCATCTGTTGCAAACAGTATTAGAGTTGAGAGGGGATGTTTCCCAGCCCAAGTCTAAATAACATCTAGCACTGCCAGGAAAACTTACAATAAAAATGGCAGTATCAGTATTTATTGATTAATAAATTGTCAGAGAATACTTTCAGTACTATCTTTATAGAAAAGATAAAAGTGACACTGCAGCTGAGTCTTTCAATACATCTGGGCCTCCATGGAATTGGCCATCACCATAGACCTTAATGGATGAAATTAGAATCAGGGAGATTACCAAACACTTCAGGGAGTCTCCCTGATATTCAGGGAGAGTTGGCAACTGATATATCCCTGCATGCAAATAATACAATTAACTTGACTCCCCCTGCAATCAACATGGTTTAGCCCAGGAATAACTAATTTCAAGCACTTACTTAAGTCTGGATCCAGCCCTTATTCAATAACCTCCGAATGGAAAAATTATTGTAAAACTTGTACTTTCATTTAGATTTCTGTTCCAATGATTGCAATAGGACCTCTGTGACTGTGAAAGGGTTAAATGTAGGGGCTAGTTGGCATTTTGGGTGTTATTATTTCTGAAGCAAGTATTAATTCACACAAGCATTACATTTGTACGTGCAAGAACTGTGTCAGTATTACAGCTGGTTCATTGACTTGCCACATGCTTCAATGTTTCCTTTTATCACATGCAGCCTACAAAACCTGTGTACTTTCTTTCATACAGAATGTATTCTAGATAATGTAAGTAGTGAAAAGTGAGCTGGCAACACGCATTGAATCATTTCCTAATGCTGTCCGACACCGTACCAATTTCTAAGCAAACCAGTTTTATCCAATGACCACATAATAAGGTCACTGCTGTGTTACCACAAGTGTCACTCTTATATAGCAGTATTATATGTTTGTTTGACAAATGTTTCCCATAACGGCCCTCATAAATGACATAAACAATACATATGTGTACACTTACAAATGTGCAGGTCTGTTCACTTGTCAGAGAAGATTTATGTGCAGTCATTATGCATACGCTGCACATTTGACAACGAAACATAGAGCAGAAAGATGTTTGGTGCATATATATATTGTTATCCTATTTCATTATGGGCTTCTCGGTCAAATTCCCTGTTAAGAGCTGTAGTACTTATGGTGCCATGTGTGTTCTACATCAGCAATTTGTAACCTATAACACATTATGTAGCACCTTGGGAAATATCAGATAGCTCACATATATACAGATAAATGTCTGTTATAAGATAGTCCAAATATATTAAATCAGGGTTGCCGACTTTTAAAAGCTTCCACCAGGAGATCCCAGAGGGAAGCCATAGATGCATGCAATGGGTGGGGCTTAACATAGTTGCCGACATTCTGGGAGAGTCGGCAACTATGTATTAAATGCTATGAAGCTTGTTAACCTTAACATATAAATACATTTAAAAGAAATAAGGTGAAGATGTATAGACACAAAAGGATAGTTGCTAAACTTGAAGACTTAGGGGCTGATCCATAGGCGAACACAAAGCTTGAGGCATGAAGTGTGCTATAAGGATACCATATTTTAAACATGGCACAGCTCAGTGGCAGGATTTTGAAAGGGGGGGGTTTCTGTGTGTGTAATTTTTCTCTTCAACACAGGTGGTTACCATAGCAACTGAGGGTTTAACGCTCAGGAGCAGAGTATTTAGTGCCTAATGGAATGGGTCATGTTGGTAGGGCTGGGATATACTAGGGTTCTGGACAGGGCCACGGTCAGAATATTTGGGGTCCGGGGCACATTTGCAGTTCTCACACCCTATGTGGACCTGCATTAACAGTGGGCTGATGTTCCTGGAAGCGCTTCCCTGTGCATTGGCTGCTAAACTCCAGTTCTGAGTAGCAAATATCAGTGGTAAGATGCAGCCGATACTTGCTGCTGCAAAGCTCTGGGTATTAGCAAGTCCAATCAGCTACCTGCTTAAATCAGCTTAAACCCGCAAATACTGTAAAATATAAATTGTCCCCTCCAACTACCTTACAGAATTTAGGCAGGCGCAGGCGATAGGCTGTCCTGAGGGATGAAACCAAGTTGTATTGTAACGTCTGGTGTGCATAGATATAACATTTTGGCTCACTTATGCAAGTGAATTGCGCAAGTAGTCAAAACTATGAAAGTCTGAACCCAGCCAAGGATATAGAATGCTAAAGGAATGGTTCAAAACAGGTTCTGCAGTGTTAGCCTTCAGCAGCTCCCTGGACTGAGACTTAGGGGCCGATCAGGGGAATTACGTACAGCTTGTACGTAATTCCTCTATATTGAAGGTTGTGTGCATGCACACAACCTTCTTACGATGCCGTAACGGCCGGCGTACATAACTTAAGTTACATACGCTGGCTCTTACGAAAAGGTGGCTTCCCCCCCTTTACGCATGTTGTATCTCTGGGGTGAAGGCGGAGATAGACATGCTAATGAGGGGACAGGGCGGTGGAAGCCCCGTTATGATCAGGTATACGTGAACGTAATAGTTAGGGTAGGAATCTGGACACGTAAGTTTCCTGCAGACAGCAGGGAGAGCACGGTGCTTGCACTTCTCACTACGATGCCGGCCGTAATGACCTCGTAAGGTGTCCGTAGGTCAGGATCCGGCCCTTAGCCACGACATGTGGCTGGTGCAACTGTTTTGCTGCACTCATCTCTCTGTTCGCGAATGGACTGGGTTCAGTTGTGTTAGTACGTCCTTACTGTACATGGACTACACACCTCCACCTATTCCCTCACACAAAATACCCTTTAAAATACAAGCAATCATTCAGAAACTTGTGTTTGGGTTTCATTAAGCTCACTATTGTGTGCGCTTCCTTTCTAAGAATGCGCACTGTTAATTTACCCTAAGCCACTGTGCATATGATCTCTGGATCAGTCCTTTAATGGAGTACATGGTGACAAAAAAAAGTACTTTATATAGAAAATCACCTTATGAAAATGAATTCTGTTATTTGATATGATGACAAACTAGTCTGAGGTGTTGAGCCAGAAAAGCTTTGTGCACATGTTATCAGTCAACAAAGCATCTGCAAGGGACCAAAAAATGAATCTAGAATCTATCCCAGTACCTGTCTCAGACTGGTGTAGGTCCCCGTAGTGAAGGGCCCTATTTCGAAAGGGCCGTTCGCTCATGCCTTGAAGAGGTATAGCAATTAATCCCCGGAGCACCAAACACAGTGCTCCGTTAGGCAAGTAAAAAAACGACACTTTCCCAAATTCCTCTCCTAAGTCATCCCCCTCAGGCTAACTCTAAGCACCCCGCAGCCTAACCCTAAGTCTCCCCCCTCTCAACCTAACCCTAAGTCCCCCCACCTGCAGCCTAACTCTTAGTCCCCCCCACAGCCTAACACTAGGTATCCCCCCTCTTAGCCTAACCCTAAGTCCCCGAAGAGGGTTACTCAACTCTCCGGTGGTCAGGTCCGGTGGCGGCTTTCCCGAAAATGAATGGGTGAGTATGCGAATCACATACTCACCCATTCATTAAAAAAAAATCTGCAGTGTTACACATTCGCAATGTGAAACATCGCTGTTTGGACTTGCAATGGTCTCAGACGAAGGAGTCTATTTAGCAAAGAGTACTAAATAAAAATGGACCTAATCCAGACAGAACATGCACGGAGGTCAGTAAGTCTGGACGGAAGAGGGGAGTAAACACTCATGTCACTCCCATCACATGTATATGTACATGTACTTAACGTGTCCAGAACCCCACCTTAAGTTGTCTGCATGGATCTGCGTCCAACTAAACACAGATCCATGCAAAACTGTCTATTGCCGCCCCGGTACTTAGTTTACTGGGTGCAGTCCCCGCTGCGATAGGCTGCTTTTAGAAAGTTCCTTTTTGGCTGTCGCTATTTCGAATAGGCAGCCTTTTAGAATTTTTGAACTATGCTGATCGGCATTCTCACCCATTCATTTTCACACGAACCATCGAACCCACCGCAGACCTGCCACTGACAGCTCTGAAGAGGTGAATAACCTCTCTAGGGACTTTTAGTGTTAGTGGGGGGGTTAGGGTTAGGATCTTAGGAAGGGAGGGTTAGGGTTATTTTGATATTTAGAGTTATATCGATAGGGCCGTTCTTTGTGGGGACCTACACCCGCATATTTTACATGCCTATCCCTACCGGTGTGGCGGGTTAACAAAGCGGGAATCAAGTGCCTCCACTCGTACAGAGATCCATAGTGTATCATGTGCCTACCGCCCGGAGCCGGATTTAAAACTCATGGGGCCTTAGGCAAAATGCCTAGTTTATGGGTTGGGGTCTGCATACCAGAAATGACAGCTCTCGTCTGATAAGGCTGCAAGGGTAATTAACAGTGTTGGATCCTGGGCACCCACGGGCTCTTGGGACTCACCAGGCCCTAGGAGAGTGCCTAGGTTGTCTTGTGGGTAACCTGGCTATGCTACCACCACCCTCTCACCCAACCCACTTGTGGGATTAGGCATGTGGATTTTGAGGAACACCCTGTTGGACAAATCTCCTAGTGCACAGAACTCAGTTCGCAGTTCAAACTGTAAGCAATCCATTGCGTAACATCTGCTCGGGGCATGCGCAGTCTGTACCAGACACCCAGCTTCCGCAAGCAGTTTGGATCAGGCCCAATGACATTAGGCAATTTTTATAGCGACTCTGCCCTTTAGTAGACTTACTGGGTCGTATTCACAGATCTGTTTTTTCTTGGAGTTCCGTGCGTATTTTTAGGATCGGATGAACTGTGCATGCGTAGTAACTTTATTTACGCTGTTTAAGTTGAATTTACGCACTGAAGTCCATTACGCACATGCTTGGAAATCACACTTGGGGACATACGAGTGGAGGGGCGTGGTTGAAATCCGTACGGACAAAGTTACGTGAAAGTGGGTGGGGGGGTCATTTAAATTATCATTTCAGGGTGTGGTTAGTTAAATGCGCAAGCACGTAAGTATTAAACGCACGGAAATGCACACGTACAGTTAGGGTTGCCCTATGGAGGCGTAAGTTGCCTTGCTACGTGCGTGTATATAATTGCGTATTTTTACCTAACGGAATTGTGAATACGGCCCACTTTCTCTATTTTTTACAATGTGAAAAAATTCACTGAATGTCCAATGAGTTATATAAAGCAACGTTTGATACATTTATTGATTGCTATAGAAATGAACATTATGGTATGACCCTTAATTTCCCTTCTTGACTTGCCCTTAACTTGAAGATATTGCCCATTTGTTTTATGACGTAATGTACTTGTGTAAGTATTTTCCTGTTCTGTTATGCCATCATACAAATTCCCTTCCAAATCAATGCTGTCATGGCAGTGTCCAAGCTCTGTTTGCTGAGTATGTGCAGGCTGACAGCACGGATAAGGAGAGTACAAAAAGTGGTTCTTGCAAAACACACCTGTGATTTATGTAATTACTAATGTACTCCATAAGAACACACAGCTTACAGAAGGGTTCATAACTCTACTCGTCTAAAAGCTTTTTGGTCCAGAAGCACAGTTATGTAGTTTTCGTCTCACGTACGTTGTTTTAAGAACTGAGCTACTACGCATGCATAGCAGCTTATTTACCCTATCTACATACCATTTCTATACGTAGATTCCATAAGCACGGTCTTTAGACTGCGCTTACGCAATCTATGTACAGAAATGCTGCGTAGATAGCATAAATAAGGTACTATGCATTCGTTGTAGCTCAATTCTTAAAACAACGAACGTAAGAGGAAAACAACTAAACTGTGAATCCGGACCTTTATGTGGAGATCTATTCTGTAATAACTGTAGAGAAAACACCTAGCCATATGAGGTAACAATAACAACATAAAGGTAACTTGAAAATACATGTAATAAAGTTTAAAAAAAAAACGCTTCTGCCAGAAGTTACAGAAATGCAGTTTTGTTCCCATGTCTTTCACATGGTGCCTTGTTTCCAGTAAAGGTTATGCAGACCTGTGACTGTACAGAAGAACATTCTATCTGACAATGAAAACACACAGTCCCAGATATGTCCCAGACACCATTATAAATATGACATAATATCCTCCATAGTGCCATTCCCAAAGGAAAGCCTTTATGGGTCACGCTATTCAAATATTTACCACTGCAACAATACCTACAGCAAACACAACCAGCATTACCAACGTTTTAAACTGGTAATGACTGATGTTGTGATCTAACCATGATCTAAGAGCTAATGCTTCAGAGATATAATGTCAGCAAGAATTAAGATGGTCAATGTTACCATAACAACATGTAAGCTGAGACCGGTCACCTGACATACACCACATTTCTACATGTTCTTATACTTCTGGAATCTTTACTCCCCTAATTAATAGTGTACCATTCAAATGAATCTAATCATAGGTTCTGGAAGGAGATGTTACATTCAGAGGCTAGCTCATTGGGTTACTTTCTATGGGCCGGACCATGAACACCAGCCGACAGGGGATTTACAGAAGTCATTTGCGTAAGTCCCCTGCCAGGGAACATGTGCGCATGCGCACAGCAGATGTTCCCTTTGTGTAAATACTAACGTACGCAATGAAGTTACTGACGATGAAGGGGCAGATACGATGGCTGTATCCCTGCCATATAAATGAAGGGTCCGGAGCGGGGGGAAGCCCCGTTACGACTAGTCATAAAAGTTAAAGTAGGAAACTAGACTTTGTGTGCACTTCCCGCTACGGGAGTGTCCCCAAGGACCCTTGCACGCACGTGAAGCGTGCAGGGTTCTGGATCTTCCCCTATGGACATCCCTTCCTGCTGCGCTTGCCAAATCCCTTCGCTCGCACTGCTATCCGTGAATTGTCCCCTGCCTTAAAATATGTGGACCGTATTCAGAGATCCATTGTTCCGGCGAGTTGCGTGCGTATTTTTAGGTACGTTTGAACTGCACATGCGTAGTAACTTTATTTACGCAATTGACGTTGATAATACGCGCGGAACTGCCCCACAGACGGACCTGGGAATCGCACGTGAATACATACATCCAGATATGTGACGGAAAAATACCCATGGGAAAATTTAAATAAAAATGGGTGGGAGAAGGTATTTAAATGAAGGAAAGTGGGCGCGATTATCATGATACGCACGTACGGAGGAAATATATGCATGGGACTGCACACAGAAAGTTAGAGATGGTCTATGGTGGTGTGTCTCCGTGAGCATGGCCAAGAGAGGGGCGTGTCATGGATGTGAAGGGGTTTGGCCTGCTCCGTGCGTGCGTAGAATTGCGTCCCGATCTTGAAACAGATCTCTGAATACGGCCCTGTGTCAACACTTGGGGACGCATTGGACGTCTGGATAATGCAGTGTACATCAGGAATGTCTAGATTGTATATATTAAATGGCTCCCTCCTCCCCTTTGTGCTTTCTAATACCCTGCTATTGGAAACCCACCATTAAAGAAAATATCAGATTGCTAGACCATGCAGATGTGTTCTGATAGCAAGCATTTTTACACACGCAGGCACAGAGCGCAAACGGTGGATATTTTCCAACCATAGTGATTGGAAAATCCTTAGTCTGGATCTGGTCCTATGTTCTTGTTTGAGCATTTCCTGTTATGTTAAATGTGGTTGTTTATTATAACTTTCAGCAGTCCTGATCCACACGGATTTTGAAAACCCAACCTCTACTGTAAAATTGAAATGCTTACAGAGTTTAGTCGGGCAGAGGGGATGTGCTACCCTGTCAGACAGATCTCTAGGCATACGGAACTAAGGACCTAATTCACAATTAAGATAGAATTTAAGAACGTTCCTAAATTTACGCACAGCAAAGATAAGTAAGAACGATTCACAGATCCTAAAGAAAAAATGCTAACCACACCCCTAGCTTCTTAGGAGCAAGGAACGTTCTTTTCTCTAGGTGCGTATATTTAGGAACAGCCCTGTTTCCCAACTGAGAATCGTGCGTGTATTTAGGATCTTTAATATTCTCATGATTCACTGCTAAGCAAAGAAACACATTAATTGATTCCATTAAAAAGCAGATTGATTTTCTTAGGCTTTCTTTGTTTTATTATTGACAAAGGTATCCCAAAAATTTGTTAAAAATGACAACAAGCAAAAATGGAAAAAATACTTATTGAAGGATTAAGAGAAAATCATTTAGCTTTCAAAGCTGTTATAACATAAATATCAAAATAATAAATATCTACATAAATTAGACCTAACAAAATTTGTATCTCAAGGTCTCACACAAACAATGCAAACATGCTACAAGTTAAATAAAAAAACTTATGTTTAAAAAATGTTTACAGCAAACAATGAAATCATGCTCACACTGGAACCAAATGTAAATAATGATTACCTTCCAAATTTAAAGTCAAACACAAAATGGTAACATAACAGCAGTTTTAAAATATAAGCTTTTAATTGTTTAAATCAAAGTAAACACACGCATTCATTATAATCACACAGCAGCTGTGTGCTGAACAAACTTGAAAGCATTTAAAAGAGCTTTGCCACTCTGTTAAGCATGCGGATGTCAACTTAAGAGTGGTAGGGGGAATGTATGTAACTCTGGTATGTTACTCTGCGCAAGCCCTTCTTAATTGTAAATCCTTCTTAAGTCTCGAGGAATGCCCATACTGTCACGCATGCGGAAGTCATTACATTCTCAAGCATGAATCATTCCTAAGTAGCCGTTCTTATCTGTGAATCATTTTTAACATTGTTTAAGTGCGTAGTTTTGAGCATGTACAGTAACACTTAATTTTCACCAGATGTCTTACCAGTGACATCTAGTGAAACGGTCTTTTGATTGTTTGATTGAAAAGATTATCTGCTGAAGAGTGTGTACCCTGGTTAAGTCTGTAACTTCCACAATACATTTGTTAAACTCTCCACTACAGTCTCCTTGAAGTTCTTCCCATCAGCAGAACATCCTGGTTTAAATGGTGTAACAGGGAGATTTTATTTATTTGGAAATAATTCCTGAACTTGCTGAACACCAGCAACATTGTCCTGTAACTAAATTCTAAAGATCTATCAGCAGAATAGTATAAAGCATGTATGTGATTTTTACATTATAGCACTGAGATTTCATATTGTAATGTCTTCATAATAATAAAGGGCCGTATGCAGTTTTCCGATATGTTCTACAGCACATGCGCAGTAATTCTGTAACATAATCTACATTACTTGTTGCAATGTAGATTGCGTATACGCGGTCTTAAAGATGTGGCCGGAGCTCTGCATACGGCCCAATATCCTGTTAAGATCTTCAATAGTTGTTATTATTAATGGACCGTATCCATATTTAATAACCCGAGACCGTATTTTCAGTCCCGAATTTTTCATTTTACGAGCGTGCTTTTACGTTTAGAGCTACTACGGGACTGAGAATCCCGTCCCCAATCTTCATGTGCGCATACACATGCAAAGGTCTTCCAGCACGGATCTGGATCCTCAAGAACCAATTTGCTGTGCTGGAAGTCAGTTCACTGGGGGTTGGGANTGATTAGTACATAGGGGGGGGGTGGAGGGGGGGGGGGGGAAATCGGGTTCCATGCTTAGTGCATGTCCGCATGTTGTGAGGTATTTGAATCATACAGTAAGCCTTTACATACGATCGTCATTTACGGACCGCCCCAGTGGGGCTGGTGCATGAATGTTAAGTTAGGGTCCTGCCAGGGAAACACATAAGTGCGTGGGGGGTAACTTTACTCTCTTATAGGCACGGATTCACATCAGCGGACGTATTGCACATACGTCCTTATTTTACCGATAATAGCTACTACGCATGCGTAGTAACTATATTACGTAATCTATGTACGTTTCGTAGATTGCGTCTATGCGGCCTTAATGACCGTATATACGCAATCTACGTAACAAAACGATACGTCAATTACGTAAAATAGTTACTACGCATGCATAGTAGCTATTATCGGTAAAATAAGGACGTATGTGCAATACGTCCGCTGGTGTGGATCCGGTGGTGTGTTTTTGACATATTTTGTGTTTATAACGATTGCAAGATGTTATTGAATATTCCCATTTTTTTCTCCAGTTCAGCTGTTTTATCTTATTGCTTTTTCTTCATTGCCTGTGCTCAGTGAAGCCACAGAAGATTGCTATCTGTCAGCAGATTAATTGACCGAACTGCAATGAGTGTGGACATAAGCAGTTGTCTAAACCCCACCTGGTGAGCTAAACCTACATGAAAGACTTTACTTTAAATGCAACAAAAGATCTCATATAGTCTTGTGTTCATCACCTTATAGACTCTTCATGCTATGCTACTAGTTTAAAATATGTCAATTAGTGCCCCATGACATCAGACCCATAGCTCCAAATTTAAGCAATAGGGGCAAAAGAAATAATCCCCCCCATCTTGAACAAGTTAGCAGTTTAACCTTAAAAATTAACTTACTGGTGCCCAACTTTGGCTTTGCGCCCTGGGCGGCCACCCCATTGCATACCTCCACTTATGGTCCTGCATGACACATTAGAACGTAGAGTGAGACATTCCTTAACTATAAGAAAACCAGTGACATCATAGGTGTCAATTTCCTTCATCACTTTACACTATGATGAGACTCCTCTGCAGTCAGTGATGTCACACACCAACAACGAATAATATTTAGAGGTCCGTCGCTATGAAAACTGTGCAGTACAGAGAATAAAGAAATAGAATTAATGCTAAAAATAATAAAACATTTCATTCTTTTACTCTGCAGCAACGTTCTTCCAACAGAGATTGTGTGCTAATGGTAAATACAAAACCACCAAAGGAAAAGAAAATTATTATTTTGTACAAATAAAAGTGATCCAATAGCACAAAAAAAAAAAGGGTTTTAAATATATGTAAATACAATTGGACACACTCTTCATTATGTTTTCCTATACTAACCCAGGAGAGAAAACCAACCAACCTAAAAATGTACAAGGTCTCATTGCAGGATTGTAATGAGAATTTACATATTAAATATTATTATATAACATATACGTCCGGTGTTTAGCGATATGTTATACGTCCGGTACTCTGAATACGGGCCAATGTTTGTATAAGAAAATGTCTCACTTGTGAAATGTAAAATAACATTTGCATGCGCAATAGTAAAAATCACTAAACACTGGACATATATGTTATACGTCCTGTGCTCTGAATACGGGCCATTATTTCATTTTGTGAACCACCTAAGTTCTGCCTCTATATTTTCATTAAATATATATTGTTACACAATGATATCATTCATGCATGGCATAATATTACAGAGTTACATTCTTTCTATAACACGAATAATGTCACGGACCCCTGAAAATTAAGAACAGGATGCAGACTAGCATATTCATTAAAATTACAATTTCATGTATAGTCTGCAACAATACTCCCTCCTACTGGCTACCAAAAGGATTTCACAGCGTAAGTCTGATGTTTTCTGAGCTGCTTACTCAGCGATCAATGATATTAGGACAGTGGAGTTCAAATGGGTTCACCATGTTCATCTTTACACGATTAGAGATGGCTTTGAGCTTGACTGTCATTCTTAAAACATTATATGATTGGCATAAGCACAGTACTGGCAACTATATAAACTTTCTACAGACATAATGGCAAAATATAAATCATGTTGATTGATTGAAACATATACAATGTTTATGTTTGTGTCTCCCTGAATAGGTTGTTATCTTTTCTAAGCCAGACTTTGCACAATGATTGATATAACATGAACACCTCAGAAGTGATTCTATCATGTGTGAAGTGCCACTGGAACACTACTTTGTGTATATGGTCAGGCTTAGGCAGTTTTTGCTGTAGTGTTGTGGTATCATAATGGCCGTGAGCACATCCTTTAAATGTTTCATTGAATCCCTTTTGTACCTACAATATAACAAGCAATATATTGTTGCCTAGAACATTTTGCATTTAAAACTAAGCTTATTATTGCCCATTAAAAAGTATTGTTATTTTGTAAAGTGGAGACAGAATTAGAGTTCAGGTGTGATGTTTCCTAGCTCAACTCTAAATTACAATTTAAAACTAATTTGTTGAGTATTTGTGTGCTACAAGCACAAATACTTTCCTTGCATATGAAAAAATACAATTCATTGTACACCCCTCACATCACAACATGATTTGACCAGATGCACATTTGCACCTTTTTGTTGCTCCTAACTCTGGATCAGACCCACTAAGAATTCTTGCTGTACTCTGGAAACATTCTGATTTGTGTAGATGTGAAAGCGATTGCACTCACCTGCGGTTTGAGTAACTGGCACTTGTGGATGCTGAATTCTGGTCAGGGTAGTTGTGCTGCATAGTGGATGCTGGGAACTGATACAAAAACCCAGTCCCATGTGTAGATCCAAATAAGCTATATGACCATAGCAAAACCAGTGGATATTTCATGTTTATAAATGGGAAAATACTTTTGTTGTGAAAAACTAATGAACAAATCCAGAGGTAAACTAGAATGTCCAAAATGACAGGAGCCCAAAAGCTCTGCTAAGCTGAACAAAACACACAGAAACTGGCTGCTCAAGTCATTCTCTGAACTCAAGTCATTTAAATTTGGTGAGGTTTGCTCCAGTCATTGAAAAGTGGGCTGTAACTTTTTCACCATTTTGTATATCTAGCACCATCTGGTGGTGATTCTACTAAATGTTCGCTCTAAAGAAGAAAGGAAAGATCACAACGTAGTAAAGATAACAGGAGCACTGTGGACTCGATCCAGAGGTGGACTCAAACCAGCATGCATCATGTATACTGTGCATGCGTTTGTAAAAGTGGGATGGGCTGCGTGCACACACAACCGTGCCTTTAAATTGCAAGCAATTACAGCATGTGGTGTACAGGCACACAGTTCAGCTAAATGCAGCTAAGTGCCCAAATACACTGCGCTAGTGCAGGCTTTTACAGTGTGAAGCTGACTGTCTATGGTTGTGATTACTGCAAGCACCTTAGTCAGATTATAAATGTCACAAAATAAATGCAAACAATATTTTTCATTTTTAATAAAATCATGAAACAGTTTATTTTTAACTGTATGTAGAAAGAAATAAACACAAGCCCAGAGGCGTATCTACAATGGGTGCAAGGTGTGCAGTGCACACGGGCCCCTCAGAACAGGGGGCCCTGTGGCATCATCCTGCACCCAAGTCCACATATCTGGGTTGGCAGCAGTGTTGCCAACTCTGAAACATAAAACAAGCAACCGAGACGTTAAAAACAAGCCCAAAACAAGCCCAATCCAATCCAAAAAAGACCATAAACAAGCCCATTATATATACACACACACATACACACACACATCTATATATACACATACACACACACATCTATATATACACATACACACACACACACATCTATATACACACACACACACACATCTATATATACACGGTAGGTTGTCACAACAACCCAAGTTAGCACACAAGAAATATGCAACCACAAAATCTCTCATATTTGCAGTAAAATGACATTTATAGTATAAGTATTTACACTATGAACAATTCCATGTCTTTTATCTCCATAGACTTTCTATGCTGCTAACACTGTTTCACAATGTTATCCATTTATTAATGCGCTTATTTTAGACTTTTTGGGATTAATATGATCCCATTTCTTGCGTGAAGTTGTTTATAGTATCAGTATTCACTTTTTGCAGTAAAATATTTTTATTCGGAAAGATTTTGTATTTGCATTTTGATGTGCTGACTTGGGTTGTTGTGACAACCTACTGGTGTGTGTGTGTGTGTGTGTGTGTGTGTGTACAGCAAAATAATTGTGCGCTCACGGCTCCTTAGTGTACTCAGTCCCAAGGATAAAAGTCCAGAGTTCTAAAGCACTAGGTCCGAGGAAACAAGGACCGCTGCTTCTTTTCAGATGACTGGTCTTTGTTCCGGTCACGGTAGGATCTATTAGTGGACAAAATGAAAGAAGCGCTCCATAGTGCGGTAAAATTCACAATTTATTCAGGACAATAAAACAGCAATTCCCAATCAGCATGCATACCGAAAGGGTCTCTCAATCCGAGAGTTAGATTCACAACATTTAACAATACAAGGCACAAAGCAGGGATCTCACGCTAGAAGCTTTATCATCGGGTTCTCGACGGGTAAGCTGTGACTGGATCCTTTGCAGTGCGGGGACTGACTGCCTCGTCATTTTGTCCACTAATTCTTCTTTCATTTTGTCCACTAATAGATCCTACAGTGACCGGAACAAAGACCAGTCATCTGAAAAGAAGCAGCGGTCCTTGTCTGTTCTTCGGACCTAGTGCTATAGAACTCTGGACTTTTATCTTTGTGACTGAGTACACTAAGGAGCCGTGAGCGCACGATTATTTTGTTGTATATATATATATATATATATATATATATATAAACACAGAGAACGACACCCCAAATATA
>WWET01000036.1:497976-510760 GCA_011038615.1 Limnodynastes dumerilii | reverse complement strand
TGCAGTTCAGTCAGGTGATTTACGCACCTTGCGTGCGTAAATCACCTGACGATATTAAATCTGGATCCGGTCCAGGTTTATTAAATGTAACTATTTAAAAAAGATTTTAAAACCATTTATTGTTAATATGGAAATTTGCCAACTAATATAATTATGCCAAAACTTAGAACCTACAGTAGTTCCTCTAACAGTTTGTATAGACCACAATAGGCCGCATCCAGCATGTATTCAGTTCCGTGTGTGCGGAAAATGTATGCAAATGGCGAATGTGTATGCATTACCAAAAGGTTAATCTTAAGGTAGGGTCCTGCCATCGGAAGGCCACTAATTGCAAGGGGAGTGGTCTATCCTCGTACATACTGAACTTAGGATCGCACGGCCCTCCGCCATAGAATCTCCATTGTCACTGAGGACAAAGCTCTGACGGCAGCGGCAGTGCAGTTTGAGATCCGGTCCGGTATTGTTATCTGAGACTTTACATGTTACTATTCAAGCAGGAACACAATACAAGGATAATAATGCTGAATGCATATCTACTTGTGTATATTAAACTTTTAAAGCTTATGTTACATATATTTTTATTTTAGGGCTAGTAATATTTGAAGTTATTTGAACTTGTTTGACATTTATTTTTTTTAGAGCTACTTGAAGTTTTTCATTTTTCTTTTCAGCTCCAGCACTGGCCAAATTAACATTACTACATTCCAACCTAGAAGAAGACCCTGAGGATGTGAGAAAGGAATTTGTCAAATATCTACAAGGTGTCATCAGCTCATTATCAGAGAGCAGAGACCGGGAAGAGATGTCTATTATCACATAACAATGCATGAGTAACGATGAGCTTCCTTTGTGATGCCTGAACTTTACATGTATTTATAGCAAATAATGTTTACTTAGATAATTAAAATATGTATATAATCAGTATTCAGACATATTGCAATTGTGCTCTTTTCTTGTACCAAACTAGGTTCTCCAGACAATTATTAATATAGCAGGGTGCAATAATGGGAAAATGTACAGTATTAATGTTTGCATTTCTTATGCTATATATCATTCACATATCATCGTGTGTTCACCGTGCTGTTCACAATACTATTAGCAGTTTGTGCCAACAGCAAACTTATAGCTGATAACCTGGTAAAGCATGATAGGACTTGTATTTTCAAAGCACTTGAAGAGCAGGAGGTTTCCTTTACCTGGTATAGAATGGGAAAATACAGCTTATTATCCACCTGGAGTACTTCAAGACTACACCACTGCAGAACATGTATTAAAGCAGAATGTGTTTAGGCTGCTCCTTGTGACGCACATGCTGGCTGCCAGCTGGCAGGTATCATGTGCTTCATATCCCAGTCAGCATGCGTGTCATAAAGTGACAGTGGCATCCAATCTTTAGGGCTCCTGTAGCAACTGTTGGGATGGAGGTCGGGAATTTACATCCTCCTCCTAAGCACAATGGGCCATACCCAGACTTAAGAGCGCCTTCCATTGCGAAAATCCACACGTATGTGACTAGTGCACCCCCATGACACTCCCCTCTCATGGGTGGCATTTAGCTGACTTCAGTGACTATAATCCTACCCTAACTTCTCTGCTCAGATTACTGTGCATATGGAGCGCTCTGACATGTGGAAGTGCCTAACCCAGCCCATACTGTACAATTTAAATGTAAGGTAGCAATATTTTATATATTTTTACGTATCGCATGTACGGAGTGTCACGTCCTGTTATACAGCGCTCTTTGTGTGCGGGAATCAATTCTGTACGCACTGCAATTCAATGTGTAATATCTGCCATATGCTTGTGCAGTTGTTACTTTCAAAGGCACTTATGTATGAATTCAGTCCACTATTCTTATGTTAATAATTTATATCCATCCTTATAGACCACTGCAGGAACCCTGACTGGATGTTTTTGGGGCCCCTTTGTGTATGGTTAATCCAGCCCTGCCTACCACTGTATTCAGATCTGTTTTTAATCAGATTAATTGTTCATTTCTGTCTGCGCTGAAAACTCTAAAGCAAATCATCTATAACTTTAGTTGTTTTAGTCCCTGTAATATTTATTACTGTATATATGGGTAACTTTCTTCTGTCTTTTGTACAATGTACTGAAGAAAAGATTTCTCTCTCTCTCTCTCTCTCTCTCTGCGCATGCGCAGTAATATTTCTAACGTCATCTACGTTTCTTTTAGAAACGTAGATTGCGTAAACGTGGTCTTTAAGACCGCAGATGAAGTTAGTAAATTACTGCGCATGCGCAGTATTTCAAGTCGGAAAACACCGGGCGCATATGTAATGCGCTCGGTGCTCTGAATCCGGCCCATCATGTTTGTGTGTAATAATATGTATTTATTGGGAAGTACTGTACAGTTTCATATTATACCTTATGCCCTCTCCTTCTACGTTTTGGTATCCAACACCTGCAGCAGACAAAGGCAACCTGCAACACTCCAGTGTTGTGAAACTGTAATTGTCCCATCGTGCTTTGCCAAAAGAATGCCAAAGCCTCACCTAATACACCTGACTGGAGGAATTTGTTTACTGTTGGTACAGCAATAGTAAACAAATCTTCCAGAGTTGCGTGTGAAAAAGTTATTGCCATAATGGTGGTCTATAAGCGGTATAAGGTACATCTTTCGCAACATAGTGGGAAAGCTACTTTGTAGCCCATTAGTAAATCATTAAAACCTTGTTTATTTACCATTTAACAGCTGCTGACTTCCTGCAGAGATCACACAATAGAGCTGGCATTAACAATTCAATTCACAGTCATGCAATCTCTGTAGGACATTGAATGGGTGACATCCGCTCCATTGTCTGATCTTTGTAGGAAGTAGCTGCAAAATGATAAGTAAACAAGTTTTAATGATTTCTAAAGAATATTCTGGGCACAACTGTACTGTACTAAAATAAAATGTGAGAATCCTGCCATAGTGCAAGGTAGTTTAGGGCAATTGGCAAGTACTGGCATAGAAAACTCCAAATATAACCTATGTACCTATATAATCTATAGTAGAAATTTAATTTGAATGCACAAATGTATATTTAGCTATATAATGTATGTGGATTATGTAGTAGAAGACCTTATGAATAACATAACCCTCAAGCTAATTAATTTCATTAAGCAGGACTGTCGCATTCGGTTTTGTTTCTGTCTCTTTAATTTCCATTTAGTTTGCCAAAATACACCTATTAGGCAAGCCTTTGTCAAATATAAAATAGAGTGAAATATGGATATATAATATTCAGCATTAAAAGTAATCATATATAATGTGCAAAACAAAAATGGTCATTCCTAAAGTGGAAGATAACCACAAAAATAAGATTCACAAATCTAACTTTCAAGAGCCTTGAAGAAAGATCTGCTCACAAGTCCCAGGTGCACTGTACGTGACCAGGTGCAAATATTCAGCTGTCTGGAGATCAGAGAGATCCAATATACTGCTGTGTATCTATATCTACTTCATAACATTTCTCATTAGAAGCGAGGTATGTCAAATATTTCTTCACAAATACCAGGACAGGCTGTACTTTCAACCATTACCAGAATATAGCATTGAAAATATTATATGCAAAAAATATCACTATATGTGTCCAGATTCCTACTCCAACTTTTATGATCAGGTATATACCTGATCGTAACGGGGCTTCCCCCCGCCCTGTCCCCTCATTAGCATGTCTAGCTCCGCCTTTACGACAGAGTTACGACATGCATAATGGGGGGAGACCCCTTTTCATAAGAGCCGGCATACGTACGTTACGTATGTCGACCCTTAGGGTGCACAACCTTCAAAACGGGAATTACAGTACGACATGTATGTAATTTCCCTGTCGCCCGTCATCGAGGATCTACCCCATAGACACTGTAAAAATGTCATTATTTTTCAGCTAAATTGATATATTTTATGCACAGTGCAGCTACCTCCCCCATTGTAACAATGGGCCGGATCCAGAACTACGTCCGTCTTCCACAGACAGCCGTAATTCAATGAACGATAGCTACTGCGCATGCGTAGTAGCTATTGTACGTAATCTGCGTATCGTTTCAATACGTAGGTTGCGTATGCGCAGTAGCTATTGTAATTTCACCTAGGGGCTTACGTCCTGAAATCTTCCCTGCTTTTGATTTAGTTAATTCCACACTAAAGAAAGAATGGGAGTAAGGGTAAACAAAAGGTGCAAGTGTACGAGCTGTACACTTGCATGGCTAAACCATTTTTCCAAAAAAGGGGTGTTAATTAGTTTATGCAAATTGTGTAATTAAGCCCCACCCCCTGACTCATACTTACCAGGTTTTTAGCAGAAATAGTGATCGGGACGAGGCTTGATGCCGCAAATTGCGGGGGGCAGATCTTGAGGCGGTGATTTCCATGAAACCATGGGCCTCAAGTCTCTTGCGGGAGATTTACAGGCTCTCCGGGATACCGGAAGAACTGCCCAAATTTCGGGAATCTCCCGGACATTCCCTGGCAACCCTGGTTTATTCTATAAAACAGAGTTGAGCTAAGAAACTACACCTCTTAATTCTAATTCTGGTTTCACAATGTAAATTTGCCTCACCTTGCAATTCAACATTGTATTGCTCAGGTCTACACTTGCACCTAAAAAAGGTGTAAGTGCAACTCTGAATCAGCCCCCATGTGCTCTATTGAGCTGTTATCGGTCCTTATTAAGCATGATGAAATCATTTTGACAAATTTGGAAAAATAAATCTGAGTTCAGTGATAATTTGAAACAATTTGAAACTTTAGAAACCTTTCAAACTATTTTCACTAAATATAAGAAATAAAAAAAAGTATTGACTCAGAGATTTCTGAACGCAAAAGGTCAAAATTTAGGAGAGATAAAAATGATTTCTGTAATGATAAAATTTTGTCTTATAAACAAAAAAATAAAAACAAAAATAAGCAATATAAGAAGGATCAAATATATGACCCTTCAATTTCTGAAATTGAATCAGGGGAGGATGAAATACAATCCTCAGGTGAATATATATCTACTCAACAAGGCTCATTACCTTTACAGGGACAAGAGAGCTCTATCTTCCTCTTTTTTTAGGAAAAGGGAAAGGGGGAAACATCTCCCAACAAGTAAACACAAGATCAGGAGAGGGAAGGAGAGCAAGACATTAGAAGGGAGGAAGAGGGAACCACAGAGGCAAATAGAGGTAATATCTCAACCTCAAGATGACGCTTTACAAGTTATTAACTTGTCTTTAAAAGTTTTAATGGATCACCATTTGTCCATCTTGAGTGACTATCCTTCTCCCCCACGGCCCATATGGATCGCTTTCACGAAAATTAGTCCTCCATAAAATGTATGGCTCCAAAGATTCAGTTCCGAATGGTGGTCTCCCTAGTGCCATGGGAGATTGCCCTCCGAGACTTGATGAAGAAGATATGGGAGCTTTATCTATTTTGGAGAAATTGAATAATGAGAATGCTAATATTAGGGAGACATTAAAAACTAATACCGCGTTCAGATTGCCACTGCCTAAAAAGCCAGACTGCGCTGAAAACACCGGCTTTTTTTTTTCTTTCTTTCTTTTTTTTTTTTTACAAGCCGGCAGCTATTTAAATAGCCGGCTTTTCAGCGCAGTGTGAACGGGTGAAGCCGGCTTTTAAAAAAGCCGGCAAAAACCCTTCTTTTTAGCCGGGTCTAAGACCCGGCTTCACCGTTCACATTGCCAGAAAAAGCCGGGGTTTTCATGAAACCCGGCAATTTCATGAAAACCCCGGCTTTTTCATGGTAATCTGAACGGGGTATAATAGGCGCACTTCGTGCTTATTCCCGTCTTCGTGGTCAACTGAATTGGGCCCTTAGTGTATATACTGTCCCAACCTTCTGTGCAATGATTCTGCATCTTCCTCCTGGCAGAGGTTATGGAAGAAGAAATACACAGATCTTGCTGGTAAATTGTGTCCGTGTGTATGAAGACACAGATACTGCGTGCTCATTGGGACTTGTCGTTGGTAATGTCATTTAAATTTGTCAAACTTTATGCAGTGTGTATCCAGCTTAAACGCGTTTGTTGAAACATATTTGTAAGATTAAATAGCAGCACAGTAATAGGGCCACCATCGGAAATGTTGTGGCCCGGGACACATCCGTGGCGCTCAGCCCACTATGTGACATCACATATACATGGAACGCCACGGACCTGCATTAACAATGAGCCAATCTGTAGGGAAGTCGTTAACTGTGTATTGGCCGGCTAATGTACAGCTCTCAGCAGCAAGTATCGGTGGTAGAATACCTGCTGCTGGAGAGCTAAGGTGAGTATCGGTCGGCCCCATCTATCTCCAGGCTCGGGACAGTAGTCCTAGCTTCCTCCCCCACCAATATGGAGACCCTGGTAATAGTACTGTACATGTATTAAAGAGTTTACTCTATTTGTTTAAAAAAATTGCAGGTTTACAGTTTTAAAAAGCTGGATATTGAATAAGTTTTAATAGAATCTAAATGATGACAGAATAAAATTACTATCTATAAACTATCTTGTGGCTGGGTTCACCTCTCTCCGAGGGTATTTTATTTAAAGGAGACCAGGGCTTGAAAGTTTAATACCCGGCACTGGCATGGCCAAAGGCTGACACTGCTGCAATGAATAAGTTCTAAGTTTCTGATCCATAGCGACCAGTTTAAAGGGACAACAGCCAGACACCCCCAAGGGGCGTCCAGCAGTCATATCAGTCACTACCCAGAATAGCGGTTGCAGGTGCCAACAAAGGCAAACCTCCTACAACGCAGTGGGAGGAGTCAGTAAGTCAGTAGTTGGCTGTAAGAGGAAACTCCTATACCCAAGGTGTTGGAGATTTATTGGAATAAATCGAGATAAGTCCTGTCTAGTAGCAACTAGTGCAACTAAAAGGACTGTGGTCAGGACCCATGTGTGGAGTTTGTATGTTCTTCCCGTGTCTGCATGAGCTTTCTCCCGTTGCTCAGGTTTCCTCCCACACGCCAAACACATGCTTGTAGGTTAATTGGTTGCTGACTAAATTAACGTGTGTGTGTGTGTGTGTGTGTGTGTGTGTGTGTGTGTGTGTGTGTGTTAGGAAATTTAGGGTCAGATTAACTAAGGTTTGGAAAAGTGGAGATGTTGCCCATAGCAACCAATCAGATGCTAGCTGACATTCTCTAGTATGTACTTGAAAAGTGAGAGCTGGAATCTGACTGGTTGCTATGGGCAACATCTCCACTTTTCCAAACCCATAGCTTAGTAAATCTGGCCCTTAGAATGTATCTCCAGTGGGGCAGGGATTTCTATGAATGGGAAATATTCTCTGTAAAGCGCTACGTAATCTGATGTCACTATATAAAAACCTGTTAATAAATGTTGTGTTACATTTCTCATATAATAAATTATAAAATTCATTCATTTGTGGCTACATTATGAAAATATCAACTTAAGGCAGTAGTTTTTCATTATTTTTATTTCATTGTAAAATGATCATTTTTATACATAAGCATACAGTTGACTTTACAAAACATATTTGTTAAAAATGTGAACCACTTTATTACAATACTATTGCTAGAAAATTATTAAAATAATTCTATACAATATTAAAGGTTCTGATAAAATTCAGATACTTTACAGAATAGCATTACATTAAATATCAAATATTGTATTTTGCCACAATATTTTCCAGACTGGCAGTGGAACATCTAGACCAGCTAAATTGGTACCTACCAATCACACACTTTAGAGCATTTTAAATAGAGACGATATAGTGCGATACAGAGAGAGAACACAAACATTACATCCAAACATCCTCTATGACAGGTTATTTACACATTTAACAAACTCCAAAAGTGCTAAGGGGGAAAAAAAGCGAGCCAAGGTTATTATTAGCTAGCTTTGAATGTCTTCACTGAAACACAGATGATTTAACAAACAAAAAAAGGGAAGGACAGGTTTTAAGAATATTCTCATGTTTACAAAGCTATAGGGTATAGTGTATGCAGTGACTGGACAAGACTCGAGATGTGCAGGCATCACATGCTAACATGTTTTCAGTCATTTCTAAGGATACCAGTAAATACAACTATACAAATATATAACAGTCCCAGAAGTTACAATTCAGATTTGAGAATACCAGTAAAGTTATTGTAAAGGGAAGCACATTTCAAATGTGTAAGCAGCTGGGAAGTGATGTTTTGTAGCTTGTCTCTAAAAGCTGTCCAGCATGTATACAATAAACAAAATCAGACAATATTTTACCTGCATAGAAGAATTGAATACATTTGCACCCCTAACACTGCCTATGTGCAGATTTGAAAATGTTTGTCCAGTTACTCCTAATTCTGAATTGACCCTATTGTGAATTAACACACCTGATTTGGTCCTCATAGATCTCTGACTAGTGTGAATAACTTAACCTAAAGATTGTTCACTACAGGAAAGATCTTATTAGAACCGCTAAGCCCAACAGGGGTGCATGCAGGGGGATTTGCTCAACATATATCTTACTACTTGGCATTTCCAGACCCTTACTACATGGAGTCTGGAGCACACTATATAAATAACATGTACTGTAACACTTATATAAGCAAATATAATAATAGTTTAAGCCAATTTTTACTTTAATGAAAGTGCTATAAAACTTTAAAATTATCACAATTAGATTGGAATATTCTAGATTTAATAGAACTTCCAATAATAATAACCATGAACCGTGTTCACACTTAAGTACATAATCTGTGTGTTAAGTTCATTTGGTGCTTGCCTACGCGTCTAGTTGATATGTTATTGATGTCAAATATTTTTAAATCTCTAAAAAGTTTTACATTTTTAAAACTTTTTTGTAGAATAAAACATTAAAATAATTTTTCTTTGTTTTTTTTTTTTAAAAAATAAGATTCAAATGAATTATTAAAATAATGGAGTTAAAAAAAACAATATAGTAGATAAAAAAAAACCATAATTGTTTAAAAATATATAAATAGCAATTACCATAAATTACACAGTTAGCTCATTGCTCCAAGGCACATTAATGGTTAAAATTACAATGTGGCATTATTATATTAGTAAAAAAAACAAATGCTAAATTGAATTCATAGACAGATAATAGTGTAGAGATAAATATGAAGAAGTTTTGAGTTGTTTATTAGTATTGCCGTTGAAGTGCGGTTGAATGAATGCTGATTAGTACCTAAATGACCTCCGTGCGAATCACAAGGAAACACATCTGTGCTTAAATTCACCCACCTAGAGAACCGACCGTACGTGGCAGTCCCAAGACTGGGAGTGTGGTTAACTTCATTTTTTAGCATCTCTGAATTGCTCTTTCGGATCTCGTTCATGTGTATATTTAGGCATGTTTGCAAATTCTCTCTTAGGTGTGAATCAGGTCCCATATTCCTAGACTAACATTTGCATCTTTTCCAGATCTTCCAGAAAAGTATTCTGAAAACACTTTTAGATAACTTTTGAGAGTACATTTCATCAAGTAAGCACAGATGTGGTAATAAGGAAAATTAAGTCAATATTTAGTGTACCCAACTAGAAAATCTAATATTATTGCAATTTTTTTTATAAACATTAAACACATAACAAGACATTTATCTTATTTAAGATAGTGCCCTTGTCATAAAATATGTTTTCCTTCCATAGAAGTCAGCCTATACTAGTGCCAGATCACCTGATTCAATAATACGAATTATATAATGCAGACTCATTGAGCCTGATCCAGAATAACGGCCGCCGTCGCTAGGACAGCGGGCGTAAGCGTAAGATCGGCTTTTGAGCCGATCTGCGCATGCGCCGGGCAGACGTTGCCCGGCGTTGCTACGGCGTTGCCCGCCGTAGGGACGCTGGAGGGGACGTCCTCCAGCGTCCCTAGGTTAAGGTTAGTGCAGGTGGTCGGGGGGGAGGTAGGTAAATGAGGGTAGGAGGGCGGGCTAAGCGGCCAAGAACGTCCTCCAGCGTCCCTAGGATAAGGTTAGTGCAGGTGGCCGGGGGGAGGTAGGTAAATGAGGGTAGGAGGGCAGGCTAAGCGGCCATAGGGTAGCCTTCAGCCGGCGTAAGAAAGGGGCCATACGCCCGCACAGGGGGAGTGCCATGGTAAGTGAACGCCGATACGCTGTGCTTTAGTAAGCACAGCGCATCGGCGTACCTCTGGATCAGGCCCATTGAGAGTCCAAAGTCAACAACATTTAAAAAATACACTTTTAGATTCAAAAGTCAAATAGAGGATTGTCCTTAACAAACAGTAAATATATAAAAAATTCTTGAAAAAAAAAATTATGTTTCAAATAGCAGAAAACAAGTATTGTTATTATTTTGACTATAGCAAATGAGTTGCTAATATGTAAAAATGTTCCTCTTTTATTGCAGCTTAAATCCATTTTGAGGTTTAAGAAGCTTATGGGTTCCTCCAAATATATCTTCATGATAACGCATTTCACTCTGCAAAACAAAATAATAAACTTTAGATTTCCTCTGATTATTGTATTATTAATCAACATTAGACATTATAGCTGATCACACTCCAATCAGATTGATCTTCTAAAGACTGAGTCTGTAGCAGTGGTTGATGTGGAAATGTAGAAATAATATAAGTGAATGGAGATTTACAGCTTTTCATGAAATCAGTGGGAGATGTGACGGTATGGCATACCCTCGTATACACTTTGAGCCCTGGTCTGTAGTGATATAAAGTGTAACTTTATCTTGTGCAATGTAAATGAAGTCTTTTGGCCAGGTCTTGTTAGCCAAATAAAGTGTTCGATGTTGGCATAGAGAGCAAGATAACTGTATTATGATCATGTCTGGTCCCTTATGGGATAATATAATATTTAATGTTTGTTTAGTATAATACAATTGGAATATGATCTCATCTTTTGATTAGGTCAAGTGGAGTTTGTGTAAAATTCACAGTTCATAATATATAGCCCAACAATAAATTAAAGGGCATATCACCATCTTTGCACATGGCCCTCATGTATATTTTTATATTTGTTATCTAAATATTGCCTACACCAGACACAATACACAAATATACCAAAACATGGCTTTCTTTTCCTTTTTACATCTACAAATGTTAGGGCGTCATTGCCGTTCCGGTAATCACTATTTTGACAGTGATACAGCTACAGTATATTGTCAGCCGGATCATTTCAGACAGGATACAAATTGAGATAAAAATATATATTTCCGCACGTGTACACAATCTGACATTTACTCTCCCTGCAGTAACCGCTGTGACAATTACTGTTGCCATTATGGTTAGGGTTAGGTTTAGTAATTAGAGTTAGGGTCAGATTATTGTAATGCCAAACATGTTAGAATTAAAATATTCGATTAGACAGGTGTTACAATAACGAAAAATGCTGATCGTAATTCAGATCTTTGGAACGACAAACCACACCCAATTGTTAGATATACTACAATTATATTTTTTGTATTTGCATTCTAAAAGGTTATTTAAATAAACCAGTGTATATTATATATATAGTAAAACAATTGTCCATTTGGCCTTTTTTCCTCATTCTCCTTTCTCTTGGTTATTGAAAGCTCACTCCGTTATATGCCTTGTACCTTTAGTTTGGAGAAACAATTTTCTGATTCCTCTGTAGTCAGCCCCTTCTTCCTTGCAATGATCCACTTCAGTGTTTCAGCCACATCTCTGGCCATCTCCAAATTTCCACATACATACAAATGTCCTTCTTCTCCAAATATAGTACTGTACACTATATCTTCCAGTTCCTTTTTCAGAATATCCTGGACATATATCTGGGGATAAAGGGCAGGTTTAACAGTAAACTTTGCCATTATATTGTACTGAAGTGAAAGTAAATTACAATTCAATGGCACCACCTGGAAAAGTAACAGGTGATACTGTTACATCTTCTGGATGTGCAATATCCTGCTTCGCCCCTAGGGAAATCTTGAACTATTTTATGCTTCATGGACATTTTATCTTGACCTGCCCCTAGGGGCTGCTGATGGACACTCAATTAATTAATTATCTTCCACCTGCTCTACCTGCACAAATAAGACTTCCTTTCACTGAGTGTTTGCTGGTCATTAGTAGTTGTTATCCTGAGTTCCAGATGTGTGTATACTCTCTGATATCCTGCCTGTTATCATCTTGTGCCTTGTATCCCAGTTGCCTTCTGTCTGTATGTATTTATGTCCCTTGTATCCTTGCTTTTGGATGTTTTTTGTATTCTTGCATTTTGTCTGCTTTATTGTCTGGACTTCTGTTGGTTTACGTACTCTTGTATTTTTGTATTCAGTTTATCTCTGTACCCCAGCATCTAGTGTTTTCTGTTACTCCTGCTTTGTGTTTAGTGCTCCCTCTGATTCTTGTTCATATATGTACTATCTAGTATTTATAGCCTGTGGTTTATCTAGTCTTGTTACCTATATTATTGTATTCTTATTACTGCTCCTAGCTTGCTATTCACCTGTTGTCTTACCCTGTGTGCACTAATAAACACTGTTGATCTTATCACTCCTGTCTGGTTATTAGTACTTAGCTACACCTGAGGCTGCCTTGTGATTGTGGCCTGCTGGGTTTCCTGCTGTACAAGCCTATACCCACAATCAATGGCCCTTTTAATACCAGTCCCCAGTCTCCATGCCCTGGGAGAAGCCACGTAACAGGTAACTCTTCCCAAAGAGTCTATATAGCTACCTAACTAGTGTCAAATCACTCACATTTACTGTATACACTGCATGACTGAACACATTTTTACACAATAATGTTTGTATTTAAATATAAGTAACTGAGATTTTTAGGATGTTAAAGACTTCAAAAATGACTGATTGTTCAGCA
>WWET01000036.1:478027-497933 GCA_011038615.1 Limnodynastes dumerilii | reverse complement strand
AGAGCAATCCCTGATGGACCGCTGGGGATTACCCTACAGCTAAGGGAAATGTCTATGTAAGTCCCCCAAGATATACATTCTAGAATTTAAAAAAAGCCTGTATTCTCTTCAATAAAGCAGTGCAACAAGTTTGGATACGTTTAAATTGATCTTCTTTCTGTGCTATTGGACATTTACAAACTTCGCCTAAGAACTAAGTATTACAAAATATCAGGATCTCCGCATAAAGGGGCTCCCAGAACTCTCCATTTAGTTCTTATGGGTTCCACAAGTGACAGGGGGAACACAAGGAAAGCAAATGTACCAGGCCCCAACCTTCCTTGGATGCCTGGCACCCACCCACAGTCCTAGGTCGCAGAGATTCTCTGCCCAGTGCAAGGACTATGGTTCTGATCTTCATCTTGGTCCTCTGTGACATGACAGGGGATTTGGGCAACCTATGTGCTTATGGGCACTCTAAATCCCCTATATCTGGTCCTGGTATACAGGTTTGTTTATTTAACGAAATATTTTTCTCATTAATAACTTTTATGTTATTTATTTAACTAAAGAGTAGGTGGGATAAAAGTTATTAAAATATAAAAACAGGGTTTCAGCTGAAGGAGGAAGGAACTAAAAGTCAAAACCAAACTCAACCAAAAGTTGCCCTGAATTACTGAGTATATACTGATGAAAGATATATGTTGTCTTATTGTGTAGCAGGCAGGGAACTGGTCCATAGCATTCAGGTGAAACACTTAAGTGAGTCTCACCTTTTCTTGTCCTGGCTGCCGGGAATAAGCTGTAAATACATCCTTTAAAACTCCTTTGCTTTTCATGAACTCCTTCTCTTCTTTGAAGATTTCATCAACTCCTGATTGTTGGCAACCAGTGAGCAATATCATAGAACCAGCCTTTACTCCTATAATTAAATTATTATTATTATTATTATTATTACTGCTGTTAACTGCTATTATTAACAAGTCATTTGTATGCAATAATTTTTTTTTAAATCATTCAGTAAATAACTTGTTGATATGGCACTAACATTGGGGTGGATCCAGACCTTGTTAAGTGTATGAACTTAGTTACTCAAGGACTAAACCATGTTGATTTCAGGGTAGCCATATTTCATCTGTTGCAAACAGTATTAGAGTTGAGGGGTGATGTTTCCTATCCCAAGTCTAAATAACAGTGTGATAGTAAAGTTGGTCAGTATCTGTGTGCAGTAAACAATTCAAAGATATATCCCTGCATGCAAATACTACAATTAACTTGGCTCCCCCTGAAATCAACATGGTTTAGCCCTTGAGTAACTAAGTTCATGCACTTAACAAGGTCTGGATCCAGCCCATTGTTTGTAATACTAATAACAGGTATAATCTGTCAAACCAATGTCTAATAATGTTCATAAAATGTAATAATCAGACAGAGAAGACAGTGATGCTCTGCTCAACATTCAATGGGATAATATGAATATCTGGCAGTGCAAAATGTAAGTTCCTGTATCCTTTTCTGTATGTTTAACCTTACCAGTGCAACCAAAGTGTGAGCCAGATACCTGTATGACCATTAATGAATATTTTCACCTTGATATGCCTTGAAACATTAATTTAATCCTGAGAGCATTTACACTAACATGGTGACAGCAACATTTTGATGTACAAATGCAAAATCAAGGGGATTTGTCTTAAAAATTAGATTATAGTCTACCACATGGGGTTCAGGTTGTACAACTCTGAGGATATACAGAACAATAGACAAATTGAACAGCTAAGATTCTATCTTACATTTGCATAGCACATTATATAAAACCACATACTGTATCCAGACTATCCAAATGTCCTCTTTAAAAGGGTACATTAAATGCTGGGTTGCTGACTCTCCCAGAATATCCAGGAGACTCCTGAAATCCGGGCAGTTACCCCAATATCCAAGGAGAGCCGTCAAATATCTCGCAGGAGAGGCCCCTCTGCCTCTCATAATAGTAATCCTTAATGTTACTAGGGAAAGTAATTTTTGTCATCAAGTCCCGCCCATCATCTGGAGCAGTATGCATTATGGTAGTGACTGAAAGGGGTGGGACTTAACACAATTAACCTGCCTCTATCACTTCCCTCTGGGATCTCCTAGAGGGAAGATTTGAAAAGGCAGCAACCCTGATTAAATAAACCCCTTAGACTAAGTACTTTGTTTACTAAGCTGTGGGAAAGGAAAAGTGGAGATGTTGCCCATAGCAATCAATCAGATTCTAGCTCTAACTTTCCTATTACGTAATAGAAAATTTCAGCTAGAATCGGATTGGTTGCTTTTTTGCAGCTTAGTAAATCTGGCTTCAAAAATAAATTTAAGTCAATAGAAAATATCCAATAAGTGTTGAGTGCATGGATCAAGCCTATATTGTTAATAATGCTTTAAAAAAGGCACGTCACATAATGATATGGGACCGAATCTAGATTTAGTAAAGATTGCCCACTTACGCATGCAAGATGCGTGAGTGGGCTAAATGGACTGGAGGGTGCATGCGTTAACACGTTAGTGTTACAAACTTAGGGCCTGATCCAGAACAACGGCCGCCGCCGTAGTTACGGCTGTATGCGCTGGGCAGATGTTGCCCGGCATAGTTAGAACATTTCTGTAGTATGGATCTGGCGTCCCTAACGTTGCATTGTTATGGTTGAAGGGGCGTTCCTAGGTTACGAACGCCGTAACTATGCTACAGATATGGAAGGTAGGCGGGGGAAGGCAGGGAAATGAGGCAGGGAGGGCAGGCTTTTTAAGTTACGCTCTAGGCCCGGCATAATTACACTCTGTTACGCTGGCTGAAGTTAGGGTAGCCTTCAGCCAGCGTAACAGAGTGTAACTATGCCAGGACAGGGGGAGTGTTAGGGGGAGTGCATAGATGTTACGCTGAGTGTTAGTATGCACTGCGCAACATCGTAGCTCTGGATCAAGCCCATAGTTCCATACAATGGTATTTATGTGGGAAGGGGCTGTGCTTCCCCTCCGCCTGCCCAGGTGGGCGAGGGAAGCATGTAAATTGTACAGCGGGGGAGGTTTCCCCCACTTACGAGCAGATCAGCGGTCAGACGGACTGCTGATCCGCAAGTGTGACTTAAGGCTGCCTTATGGCAGTGTAAGTCACACTTGTTCTAAACGAAAGAGAGGAGTGACAGAGGGAGTTCACTCCCCTCTTTTGTTCGGATGGACAGACTCCCGCACACATGGAAAGCATGCGTAAGTCTGGATCCGGTCCATGGTGTGGACATGGTAATGGTTTTAGTTTGATATAATACATACCTTTCTTTTCTAGCTCATATAATCTCTGTTGCCAGAATGCTCTGAATGGAGAAATTCCAGTTCCAGGGCCAATCAGAATGCACGGTGTTAAAGGGTCCTCTGGGAGATGAAATGTGTTTGTGCTGAAAAATACATGTGTATAAAATTACTGACTGCTCCCAATGATAAACCCATTTTTATCTAATAAAATAAAATGTTTGTTTAAAGTGTTTTATGGTCATAGTTTAGATATTGCTTTCATTCACAGACAAATGTTTTTTATGGGAATCCAGCTCTGGTCAGAGCTAAGACTGTTGGAAAGTTTACTTCTCATTATGCAAATCATTTTCACTTGAAACTTAAAACATATAAATCAGATACCTGGGGCACATACTGTATAGTGACTTCAGCAACACTACTATCCCAGTGATTCTATGACATATATTAATAATCCATTAAAATTATCCATGTTTACTGACTCTCCTGGAATGTCTGAAAGTCTTCCAAAATTCAGGCATTTCTCCCAGGAGTGCAGGCAAATCTCCAGCAATGGACATAAAGCAGCAATTTATGCAAATCACTGCCTCAAGTTCCACCCCCATGATCTATACCATGAGCCATAGGGCAGGACGTGATGGTATTATCAAACCCCAACCCATTTTTAGTAGAACTACAAATTGTAGTATTAATACTACAGGGGGCAGAGCTATATTATTTGCATAAATTATTTAAATTATGTAATCAAGTCCCGCCCCCATACTGTAACCTCTTTCTTCCCTCTGAGATCTCCCAGAAGAAAGAAACGAGAAGTAGTCAATTATGATTTTATCTGTAATGGCCTAGTCTCTGGAGTGTACAGCATCCCAGCTTCTACTCTAATCTGGCACCGGAAATCAAGGTGATTCTGGCATTCATATGCCTTTGCTAGTAGTCAATCCATGACTATAATCCCTAGGATACTGCTTATCTGAAATAAACAATCTAAGTTTTTATGGTGGTGGACTGTTTACAGTTAGTTATAATCGGTTCTTACCTTCGTATAAAACAGGGAACTGTATCATTAAAGCTAAGAGTGTTAAACCATGTACTGCACACTCCATGGTGTAATGTACCGTGACCTCCTAAAAATAAACAACAATTATTCATTATTTGTCATTATTAACTAGACAAAAGCAAATTAATGAAAACAAAATAAAAGGTATGAAAAAGCGCCTACACAACCAAAGACAAAAACACTAAACAGCTGCTTACAGTCCAGTTAAAAGAGCCGTGATAAAGCTCAAAGGATAAAATGTCAAGGAAAAACAAAAACTGGAACTATAGCGCTGACAAATATATGTGCACTACTACAACTGGCACAGGTGTATTGATGGAAAAAACACACACTTCAGATGGTATAACCAGGTACACATATACTTCAAAGAGATATATAGAACAGTGGCTAATAGCCACAGGTTAAGCTCATGGTTAGGTGCACTGCAAAGTCCCGCTGGCACACTACCATACAGTCCTACGATACATGTAGTCTTCACAGGGAAATGTTCACTCACACGGAGCTGATTTATTGAGAGTTCGGATGCGGGAAAATTGTTCGTCTCGTGGCACGAAATCTGTAGCGTCGATCCCGGTGTCTCACTGTGTGTGTCAAGCCTCGTTCCGGTTATCGTGTGTGAGTGCCACACGGAAGCCACAGGATGACAAAAAGCACAGAGAAAACGGCACTTAATAGTGCAGATCAGTTTATTTTTGACAACAAAGAACAGGTAATGATGATACTCACAATGCGCTAAAAAACTTCAGGCATGTAAAAGGTCCAGATGGATAATCACAAAGGATTTCACATGGGCACAAAATGATAAAATAGTAACTTCTCCTAGTCACCAACCAACGCGTTTCGATTGTAGACCAATCTTTCTCAAGGCTATACTGAGTCTATGGTGCATGGAGGTATATATAGGGACGGGGGAATTAATTTTAACCCCTTGTTCACCGAAATACAATGGTACAAAGTGCAGGTGCAATGCATGTATACAATAGAGAAGGTAATAAATACTACATAAAAACAATGTAAATAAAATTTATATATAAATACATTTAAAAATTGGAAATACTAAAACTTAAAGAAACCACTTAATTTCAAAATCTATGTTCAACCCATCCGGGGACATAGTTTGCATGGTGTGAATCCACCACATCTCTGCTTTAGCTAAAGCGTCCTGATGGTGGATCTCTCGCCATTTAGGAGTTATTTTTTCAATGCCTATAATTTTTTATTTTTTTTTTAAATGATGATATAGAACAATTATGTTTCTCTGAAATGTAAGGACACATTATGTTTTATAAAGCCTTTCTTAATATTGTTGGCATGTTCTGCCCAACGTACTTTCAAAGAGCGGCTTGTTCTGCCAATGTACTGTAGGCCACAGGCACATTCCATTAAATAGATAACATGTTTGCTGCAACATGTGATAAATTGACTAATCTTAAAACATTTTTGATTGCTTGTAGATGTAAAACATCTACAAGCATCAAAAATGTTTTAAGATTAGTCAATTTATCACATGTTCCAGCAAAAATTGTATTTATTTAATGGAATGTGCCTGTGGCCTACAGTACGTTGGGCAGAACATGCCAACAATATTAAGAAAGGCTTTATAAAACATAATGTGTCCTTACATTTCAGAGAAAGATAATTGTTCTATATCATCATTTAAAAAAAAAAATTAAATAAAAAATTATAGGCATTGAAAAAATAACTCCTAAATGGCGAGAGATCCACCATCAGGACGCTTTAGCACAAGCAGAGATGCGGTGGATTCACACCATGCAAACTATGTCCCCGGATGGGTTGAACATAGATTTTGAAATTAAGTGGTTTCTTTAAGTTTTAGTATTTCCAATTTTTAAATGTATTTATATATAAATTTTATTTACATTGTTTTTATGTAGTATTTATTACCTTCTCTATTGTATACATGCATTGCACCTGCACTTTGTACCATTGTATTTCGGTGAACAAGGGGTTAAAATTAATTCCCCCGTCCCTATATATACCTCCATGCACCATAGACTCAGTATAGCCTTGAGAAAGATTGGTCTACAATCGAAACGCGTTGGTGGTGCCTAGGAGAAGTTACTGTTTTATCATTTTGTGCCCATGTGAAATCCTTTGTGATTATCCATCTGGACCTTTTACATGCCTGAAGTTTTTTAGCGCATTGTGAGTATCATCATTACCTGTTCTTTGTTGTCAAAAATAAACTGATCTGCACTATTAAGTGCCGTTTTCTCTGTGCTTTTTGTCATCCTGTGGCTTCCGTGTGGCACTCACACACGATAACCGGAACGAGGCTTGACACACACAGTGAGACACCGGGATCACCTCCCACAGCACTTCACACCGCCTCCGATTCTCTCCTCTGCCTCTCTCTCAACTTTTCTAGATACCACCAACAATCATTTTTCTAGATTACGTTAAAGCAGCCTCATTACAGCCATTAAAGGAAGGGGCACCCCGCTTTCTCAGCTCCCAGGGGCACCAGATTTTAGCCGCCAAAATATCAAGATATTTTTAGATTATGTCCTTGGCCATTTATTATTGTACCTCCTTACAACCTTGACCAGTTGCCCTGAGTACCACCTGACAATGGTCCAAGTACCACCAGTGGTACTACTACATGGTAAATAGGCTTTGTATGGAGAAGCTACAACACCTTTCTTACATAAGATACAAGCCTCCTGTGTAAATGAGGGATTTTTACCCATTGTATTTAGTTGACATTGTGACTGTCTTTGATGGAACCAGAATAAACATTTTGGGCCTTATTCACAGATCCGTTTTTTTAAAGGCACGCAATATTTAAAGTGTACAGTATGGGCGTGCTAAGCTGCGTACGTTCGCGTAGTCTGTACGCCCGTTAGCGGACGTATTCTGTTACGTTAGGAAAAGTTAAGGTAGGGTTTGGGTCGCGTAATTTGTGAAAATACGTCCATGCAAGGGGTGTGCCGTGGGGAGTGTATTGACCTTACGTGTACGAAAATACGCACCGCTAAAATACGTACGCACACACGTTGTTCAGGATCTACCCCATTGTGAGTATCATCATTACCTGTTCTTTGTTGTCAAAAATAAACTGATCTGCACTATTAGGTGCACTACTATTTTTGTCATCCTGTGGCTTCCGTGTGGCACTCACACATGATAACCGGAACGAGGCTTGACACACACAGTGAGACACCGGGATCGACGCTACAGATTTCGTGCCACGAGACTAACAATTTTCCCGCATCCGAACTCTCAGTAAATCAGCTCCGTGTGAGTGAACATTTCCCTGTGAAGACTACATGTATCGTAGGACTGTACGGTAGTGTGCCAGCGGGACTTTGCAGTGCACCTAACCGTGAGCTTAACCTGTGGCTATTAGCCACTGTTCTATATATCTCTTTGAAGTATATGTGTACCTGGTTATACCATCTGAAGTGTGTGTTTTTTCCATCAATACATCTGTGCCAGTTGTAGTAGTGCACATATATTTGTCAGCGCTATCGTTGCAGTTTTTGTTTTTCCTTGAAAAGCAAATTAATGCAGGGAGGATTATGCAATACAGAAGACTTTATGCAAAAATTTGCAGTTATAAAGTTGTAGATTTTAATATGTTCAATATTAAATTCAGTATGCTAGTATGAGTTATTTATGTTGGATAACATGACAAATATTATGTTAGAAAAAGACTACAATAATCTTACATTCATATTCTTACCAAGCTATCTGTTTGGCCACCTCATCTCTGAAATCAATGGAGTCTATATACTTATGTACAAAGTCTGCTAAATAGTACAAGTTAAACCCATATACTAATAATACCTAAAGTCATCATCTTTTCACTGTCTATGAGAGAATATATTTGTCAGCTGTGGTTAGTTCAACAGAATAAATAGCTCTAATGTTAAGTACTATTGGTGCTAAGTATCAGTGAGCATTAGGATTAATATAAAAAAAACAAAAAAATGATTCTTCATATATGGATTGAGCCAAATTAAGGGCCATGTGGGCCGGGGGTTGAAAATGATCAAGGGCTTGTTGTAGAGGGTGTGAACAGTGATGCGCTAGTGTGACCAGAGTTGTGTGGGGTTGTTCAATATTACATGTAGCCATGGTACCACAGAGGGAATAGATAGCAATGGTCAGAATACAGAGACAATAGTAGACCAGACACCCGGTTATCCCATCAGCTGGATTTTTTATGGGCCTATTTTCAGATGGATGCCTGGGGCTGTAGTGTTGATGAATACAGCAGAGACATTGGACCTGATTCACGGATAAGCGTGAGTTAGGTGCGGGCAGATCCGCACTTAACTCACTCTTCCAGCCCCCAACCCTTCCCCCTGATTTAAAGTACCTTATGGCCTTTATGAGTGACATAGGGCTACCTTAAGTCTCTATACAATGTCCTTTCGGACACTGCACCTCCCCGCCTCCTCCCCAGCTAATCTAAATGCCTCCCCCCTCCCACTTCTTCATAAAAACTTTGCAAGGCAGCATTACGCCGCCTCTATGGACGTAAATCCCGGCATGCGGTCTTTAAAGTCCACACCTACGCTATCTATGTACCGATCTGGCATGTTGATAGAGTAAATGACCTACTACACTTGCGCAGTAGGTCATTTTGGCCAGATACACACTTAAGAAGCAGAAGCTTCTTAAGTGTGAATCAGGCCCATTGGGCCTAATCCAGGCCTACGCCGGCCAGCAGCGTAAGTTCGGCTTAAAAGCCGATCTGCACATGCGCCGGACAGGTGTTTCCTGGCGTCGCAGCGCCGTAGTAACGCTGGAGGGGGCGTCCCCCAGGGTTACCACGTTCAGGTTAGTGTAGGGAGGCGGGGGAAGGGAAGTTAGGGTAGCTTTCAGATGGCATAAAGGAGTGTAAATACGCTCTAAGCAGGGGGAGTGTCGTGGCAGTATTTTGCTGTTACGCTGAGCGTTAGAATGCTCAGAGTAATAGCGTAGGTCTGGATCAGGCCCATTCTTATTAATAAATGTGGATTATGACTTTGCTGATGTGTTTGTCATTTAAAGGTCATCTGCAAAAACAACTAACCTTTAGTTTTGTAGTTTACAACAGCCATTGTCAGGTGGATCTCTCCTGGTGTCATGTCCTTTGAGGAACTTATTGAGTAGTACCGTGCTTTAAGTGGGGGCAGCTGAGATAACAGAAAAGTAGGCAACACTTCTAGAGACTTAAACTCTTCCAGTACCTCAAGGAATGATGGGTAGTTGTAGGACTTCCATATGTTGTATTTTTCTGTGTTCTAGAAATACAAGAATGTTTAAGAGTTTACATGATAGGACACATAGTATTTGCTATTAGGTTTTTTGTTAACCAGAGTGTTATGATATAAACTGGTAAAAAAAAAAGACAAGTTGCTGTATTGGAATGGGAATTTAGCATATGACAGAGTCTGACTAATAATTTAAACCACTCCAGGTTCTATACCTATACTTATTCTATTATATATTCAGACGTGTTCTGCATAATAATCATTGGACCTTTTCTATTTGTTTGGTTTATTGCACCAACATGAAAATTTCTGTCTTATTTCTAGGGGGGAGTGAGAAAGATGTTTGATTCTTTGTAATGAACTCATTGTTTATTTGTAAGCTGTGCCCAAAATACACATATGATATAATTCAAGGAGATAAAAATAGCAGTTTTGCCCCGCACTTAATTCTGATGAACAATGTTAGGTGCAGAGTGATTGACTTGGGTACTTACAAGGCTCAGCTCTTCCAGTCTCTGTCTATCTTGTACGTCAGAAGCCAGCAAAGACAATTTTTTCAGAAGCTGCTGAGACGGTGGAGTAGTTATGTCTAGGAAGTAAGTTAGTGCTTGGGACAGCGAACAAGGAGGGATTTTCTCACTGGTTGCCCAGAAGTTACCTGAAAATACAGGAAGGAGAGGAAATCTATCAGTAGACGTTCCTAAGTGTTCCAGACATAGCTTCTCATTTTCCTCTATTTGCAAATTGTTGGGGAGTTTTTTATAAGTAAAAAAAGAATTGTGGAATCCAGTAAAATCTTGCAGCCAACATGACATTGGCCAGTTTCACATATCCTTCCTTTATAAACTAAGCAGATGGCCCAACTCCAACTACAAATAAACTGTTGTCAAATAGCTACTTGTATTGTACAATAAATACAGAACAATATATTTCTTTATATGTGTATAATGAGCAGACAACTACATTCATTCATTCATTCATCTATGCCGTGATTTGTTCAAGTGTTATTTAAGTCATGACCAGCCCTTTTATTGTATTTGTTGTATTTATTTAGTGTATTATAAGTAATAAATTAGGACTGCATCCAGACTAATGCCACCGTTGCGCTCATAGGCTCCAGGCTTTCATGCAAGCGAGGGAAGACTCTTGTCTTAAAACTTATACTGTATTCTTGCGCACAATGAGGATACATTAAAAGTCTGTATGGAATAGAGGGCACTAGGTACGCCCTTACTGTCCTATTTAAATACATCCCCCATCCCACTTAACATATGTGAGCTTCGCATCCCGCTCCATCATTGGAACAATTCCAGTATGGGAGTCTATGGACATGCACACACACCAAAATGGGTGTATTTTAATCCCAAAAATAGGAAAACGTTCCCTTTTTAGAAGTCTGGACCCTGTCCTTAATTACTACATGATAATTGCTAGTTTTGCAGCATGAGCAAAAAGCCATAAACATTTTACAGTTTTTTCAATATTTTCTGCAGTTTAAAACACAAATTCTAATTATCAGCTGTATTAAGGGGTGTGTATTACCCCTTTTTACTTCATAAACAAATAATGTCATGAGGACCAAGACAAAAAAAAGATACAGCGCTTTAATACAATTATGTGCTGATTGTATTGTATAAAATGGCACCAATTTGATTAATAATGGCAGATTATTAAGATCATTAAAAATTCTGACTTAATATATTATCCACTTTGAGAATATAAATAGATAAGTACACCTGCATTCCAAAAGGTTAATAAATATATTGTGGCACTGGTCACCAGTTTCCCCATACCAAAGAGAGAGTGATTGATCCACAATTAGGCTAATAGTAACATAGTAGTAACAACATAAAAAGGAATAACTACATATAGAGAAATACATTTGAATCAGATAAAATTATGTTGCAATGTTGAGGTTGCAAATTAATTGTAATTTAGAGTTGAACTAGAAAACTTTTCCTCCAAACTCTGCATGGTTTCAATTTAAACAGTCATAGGTTTAATTTATATTTATTTGCAGCTTGAAAAATAAAATGAGAGGAGAGGCAGGTACATCCAGTTTCTGAACTGTAGTTCTGTTATGAGGTCTTTTATGACAACACCTACCTCTGTATACATCAATATACATAAACAAACATACATACTTGCATACATACATACACATACATACTGTACATATACATCCATATACATACATACATATACATACATATAAGGGAAGAAGACAGGAGCGCTTCATAGTGCACTACAACATTTTATTCTTTGGTCGCTTGTATGCTAACAACGTACCGAATCACAAAGTTAAATCAGCATGTAAAAATCAACACGTGGCAGTCAGGGTATACTCGCCGGCTGTGGAACACCTGTGGACTCCAGCTATGCGGGCAGCATCCGAGAGAGACACTGGCAGTGTGAGGGATCAAGGAGTTCCCGTTTCTACGCGTTTCATCCAGGGTTGAACTTCGTCAGGGGGATTGCCCTGCTGCCTTACCCTAACCCTCCCTCTCCTACAGCCTGACCCTAACCCCGCAGAAAGAGTTTACTCACCTGTCCCTCGGTCTGGCAAGCGGCAGCGGTTGTGCGGCGGAGTGATCTGCTCTTTCCAAATGTGAATGGGTGAGTATGTCGAACAGCGTACTCACCATTAAAAAAAAAAGTAGAAAATCGTAACCATTCGAAATAGGGACATCCGAAAAGAAACTTTCGGATATCCCTATTTTGCAAATGGGACATCTAACCGGGGAGTGACAACGCCTACAGGCAATGCTGATGCTTGTAGTGCTACAAGCACCAGCATGCCCATGGATGCCAGGGCATGCTGGTGCTTGGAGAACCACGAGTGCCAGCATGCCCTCCCATCCAGGGCCCGCTGCTCCATATCTATGCCCTCAATATTAAAAACAATAAACAATAAGGCCAGCTGGCGCTAATGACAGTCTACTGACATTGGGGCATATTTTATACCCTTGTTCTTTTCCCACGCTGGCCGTGGTTCAATCAGTTGGTAAAGGTATTTTGTGGATAAGCTCAATATCAAAAAGAAGTGGCCTATACATTCACCAGGAACCACAAGATGCCACTGGAGAATGACATGACAATTGCTGTCCCTTTTCATTGTTGCTTTAGGGAACACCAGATATGTAATAACAAATATGGTAGAATGTGAATGGGTCTAAGAGATATGGCCTTAGGGTTGTATGCAGACTAACGGTCTACGTCCGGTAGTCTGCATACGGCCCTTACTTCCAATCATTCATTCTTTCAATGCTCATAACAAATCTATTTTTAAATACCAAATATTATTTAATTATTCAATTATCAATATTGCATATCTTCACTCCAAACTAAAACTAAAAAAACACAATATAATATTTACTTTCAAAGGACGAGACTACAAAACCTTCAACCTTAGACGTCACTGGAACACAAAATTAGATGCCATCCTTCCTTATGCGTCTTGTTATATATCACACAGATTTCTGTATGATATTAGATACTATCCTCTTATATTTAATACTACACAATACCATTTTGTCAGGGAGTGGTAAAGAAAATAAAGAGGCTTGAACCCTATTTTTTTTCATACATTAATCCAATACATTGACCTCTTTGATGACCACAGTCAGGAAGTCATTATATAAAAGAGACAACACAATTATCCAGTATCTTTTATATAGTGATGAAACGATTATCTGAATAAACGAAGAGGAAGTCAAGGCGTTTACCAAAACAAAACAGATTCTTACCCTGTTCACTGCGTGTCTCCAGTCGGATATCCTGATTGCTGGGGGGAGCATCCTTCAGAAGTTTGATTATGCTTGTAACTAGCTCTGGCTGATTGCCAGGAAAAACACCAACATGTTCTCCAGGCAGATACTGAACTTCCTGGTAATTCTCACTGGAAAGTTTCACTAGCAGGGTGGCACGACTGAAAACAACAAATAGGAACTCTTAATAGGACTAATTACGTACACAGGATTTCCTTCTTCTCAACAGAATCAACAAATGTTCAGGGACTCTGCTGTATCACCAAAACCTTATCTTATAATATCATATGATGTATTTATATTCCTAACATTTTTATTTTGGATATTAATATAAAATATCATCCTAGAGTTTGGTTGAAGAGCTCCCAATGAATAATAGCATGTCACTAATTAATCTCCACTTTTTTACTGTGACTTACCCAGATTTAGAGTTTTGCAAATTTTGTTTTGATTTTAGTGTCATTTTCAGGATATTCCTTGAATGTAGTTTTGAAAGTGCTGCAAAACATTGAAGAAAAATATTACAAAACAATAGGAACATATAGGAATGAATTCAATATTGTATTTGACAAACACAGTCAGAAGAAACAATGGATATGGATCATGTGCACTTGCTCACCCCTACCCTCCCACGTCATACTCTCCATAACGCAAGCCGCCGCCGCAGCTCTGATCGGAATTGGATGGGAACGTGTTGGTCTTCAGTTCTGAGTATGCGCAGTACAAAATCACCCATGGAAATGTCATGCCATCTGGCCTACACTCACCTCTGGATCAGGCCCTAAGTTGCCCTCACCAGATTGGTTGCTTAGATAATTGTATTATCAATCAAGTCTACCAATGGACCTATTAAAGTGGACACTGTGGGCCCAATGTACAGTGCATAGTTTTTTCTGTTAAATGTATTTCTTCACAACACATATACACTTAGGGCCTGATTCAGAGATCCGTCGGTGATGGGATCTCAAATATATGCATCTAAGTGGCAGGTCGGAGCAGGTTACATCCCACTGAATAAACAGTCACTCCCCTTGCAAACAGTGGGTGGAGCTAAAGTTAGACCTGCATTGACTTGCCCTATCTGGCCGCAGTAACTTCCGACCTTATGTGTATTTGTTGCGTATATTTAGGGTCCTAAGTCTGTAATCGCGCCCACTTTTCCTCATTAGGGTCCTAAGTCTGTAATCGCGCCCACTTTTCCTCATCTAAATGCCTCCCCACGCCCATTTTTATGCAAATCCTTAGGTGCGTATATTTCCGCTGGACTTAGGGTCGCAATTATATCCGACCGATTCACAAGTCCGACCTTAAGGCATTTCCGACCCTATCTTCAACGTAGACGGCGTTGCACTATTACTACGCATGCGCAGTTGATGCAAAATCGTTCCGACCCTAAATATACGCACCTAATTATCGTTAATATCGGATCTCTGAATCAGGCCCTTAGGCCCTGATTCAGAGATTGAAAATAAGAACTTAAAGTTACACCTGGGCTAAACCATGTTGATTTCAGGGGAGTCAAATTTCATTTGTTGCAACAGTATTATAGTTAAAAGGTGATGTTTCCCAGCTCAAGTCTAATTAGCAGTTTAAAAGTGAAGCTGATCAGGTATCTGTGTGCAATAAGTAAAAGCAAAGCATTCTCCCTGCATGCATAGAATAAAATTAACTTGACTCCCCCTGAAATCAACATGGTTTTGCCCAGGTGTAACTTTAAGTTCTTATTTTCAGCCTCTGAATCAGGCCCTTAGTGTGCAGTGAGAATCTATGCATACATTTTTTGAATGATCACACAATTTACCCTATGTGTGCACAGACCCTGATTAAGGGACATATTTACTAAGCTGCGGGAAAGGAAAAGTGGAGATGTTGCCCATAGTAACCAATCAGATTCTAGCTCTCTTTTCCTGTTACATACTAGAAAATGTTAGATAGAATCTGATTGGTTGCTATGGGCAACAGCTCCACTTTTCCATTCCCACAGCTTAGTAAATCTGGCCCTAAGAGTTACGACCACCCTAGGTTAAAGAACTCGAAGTCTCAAAATTCTGGGCGAAAATGAAATCACTTCTCATTTCAAATTTGTCTTGAACAGTGACACTTTTATTCAGCTACAATTTAATTATTTCAAACATCCAAGTTACAGTTCCTCTCCCCAAGACACTTGTGGTGGCGCCCCCTAAAGGCACTGTGTGTGCATATAAACCTGCACTAGGTTAGAACAGGTGCAAGCTGATTACTTAGAAATGTGCACTTGCAAATGTTTAAATTAAACACCATAACTTGAGTATGCAGACCCTGGGCTTACATTGGAACGCCCTATAATGCCACATACTATACATGCTAAAAAAGTTTGTTAAAATGCGCTACAGACGTCTACATTAGGCCCTTAGTTTATATTGACTTTTTAGCTGCTTTTCAACTTGTAATATGTATAAAATAATGTCTATAATTTTGATCCTTTTATTAGTTATAATTATTATTGTAAGTAACAAATTCAGCCTGTTGTACATCTGGCTATTAATGTGCATACAACTTTGCAGTCTGTTTCCTTAGAACACAAATACCACACCTCTTCCTGCTAGTCAACATTAGACAGATGTTGGCCAACAATCAGCCAAATGTTATGTGTGAAGAACTGGCTAAATGGAAACAACTACGTGGTACATGTACTGTGCGCTGGGTTTCCTAACATTATGATAATATAATGGAAGAATAGTGTGCCTGCAGGTGCAATGCCCTGGGAAACACAAAAAGTATGTGCTGCCAACTAAGTTCCTTCACAGAAACAAGCATCTCTCCCTAATTATATAGTATGGTGCTGTGCACTTACTATTATCTTCTTTAGTTATTAATAACTTCTTGTTGATTTCATTCTTCTGTTATCTTGTTTATCTTATACCTTGTGTTGTATTGTTTTGTATTGGGAAAGCAATATCCAGTAAATTATATAACAAACAATGGCCAACATGATATGAAGCTACAGGGACAATACATTATAACAAATAAATGGCAAACTATATTTTGTGACACTACATTTCTTAATGACTGTAAAGTACTTAATGGACTAAACTCAAGCACACAGACTATCACGTGTGTGTTTTGTGTTTATCCTTCTATCAAGGACTCGCTAGCTCCATTTAATCCAGCTGATCACACATCCCTTATTGATTGGTTATATTTTTTTGGCAACATCTTGGTGGTAAATAACAAACAACTACCTCTACATAATGATCTTCTAATTGCTCAGGAAGGCAATGACTACAGTTTGTTTGTACCATTGTTTGTACCATATCAACCCAAAATCTCCATGGGTGCTAATGTGACCTGATTATCTCAACAGCTTGGACCATCTGGTGCTATGAGTCACTCTGAAATAAGTTGACTAATACATTAATAGATGGCAAAGAGATACTTTCGCTAATGAATATACTGTAAGCCCATATGTATATTTTACATAATTAGGGAAATTAAAGGTAAAGGACCGGATCCAGACTTACGCTAGCGTTTTTTTTCCAAACACACTTTGAAATATAGAAACATAGAAAATGACGGCAGATAAGAGCCACATGGCCCATCCAGTCTGCCCAGTTGTTTATTTAAAACTATACGGACCCTAGTCCCTATTTACTCTCAATTTAGTTTAAGATTTATGATATCCTTATATTTATCCCAAGCATGTTTAAACTGTTCTACTGTATTAGCCTCAACCACCACATATGGGAGGCTATTCCACTTACAGTGCCTTGCTTAATTATTCACCCCCTTGGCTTTTTACATATTTTGTTACATTACAACCTGTAATTTAATTTTTTTTAATCTGAATTATATGTGATGAATCTGCACAAAATAGTCTAAGTTGGTGAAGTGAAATGAGAAAAATATTTATAAAAAAGATTAAAAAAAAATAACAATCAGAAAATTGGCATGTGCATATGTATTCACCCCTTTGCTATGAAGCCTCTTAAAAGTTCTGGTGCAACCAATTGCATTCTGAAGTCACATAATTAGTGAAATGAAGTCCACCTGTGTGCAATCTAAGTGTCACATGATCTGTGAGTATAAACACACCTTCTCTGAAAAGCCACAGAGGCTGCAACACCACTAAGCAAGAGGCATCAGACCTTGAAGACCAAGGAGCTGTCCAAACAAGTGAGGGACAAAGTTGTTGAGAAGTACAAGTCAGGGTTGGGTTATAAAAAAAACATCCAAATCTTTGAGGATCCCCCGGAGCACCATTAAATTCATCATCTTCAAATGGAAAGAACATGGTACCACAACAAACCTGACAAGAGAGGGCCGGCCACCAAATCTCACAGACCGGGCAAGGAGGGCATTAATAAGAGAGGCAGCACAGAGACCAAAGATAACCCTGAAGAGTTACATAGCAGAGACTGGTGTACCTGCGCTTGGGATATATATTTTTCTATAGCAAATACCTTTGATGTGGTTTAGAGGTTGAGATTCATTCACAAGACGATAATTTTCTGGTTTCCAGCCTTCTGTTGAGGTATAAGATATTGGCAATGTAATTTTCTGGTAATCCCGAATCTGGAACACTTCACAGGCAGTCTTCAAAAGAATAGAATCACTTCATCAACATATTTTTACTATTACTATTACAATTATTAGGCTAGTATAAATAGAGGAATTATCAAAAACAATATTTTCATAGAAAAATACTAGATATATTTTTAACCTGATGAAAGTACGAATAAACGAGTACTGAAACGTCGGTACCCAGTATTATACTCCATGGAGTCCTGTTGATTATTTACAAAATCTTAGAGTGCCCCCACTTCCGTCCTATATATATATATATATATATATCCTATCAGGTTCATTCTAGAAAATAAATTAAAGTCTTGATCACCTTGAATATATTGCCTTATTCTTATAGCCATTAGCTTGAAACATTTATATTGGACGTGTACCTTAAATGTGAGGACAGCCCATGTTAAAAACGACTCTTCCTGTCCACTGAGTTCATCTCCTTCACCCGTAGTGCTGATCTGAGAGGCACCAAGCTGTGATAACTTTTGGTCCAGAGTATGAGCATATGCACAAAATTGTGGGTACATGCTGGAGCCAAGGCCGAAAATGGCATACCTGTGGTAAGAATTGTGATTTCTGAAACGCGTTTTGTACACACACACACACATCAAATCATTAACATAGCATATATGATACTATACGTATAGTGCACTATAATGTTATTATGCTCAGTTTGGTACTGCTTTTGCCATTAAATGAAGTTTTTATGAGTGGAGGTAATTTAATTAAAAAACACATTAATTGTGCAGTCCTAAATCATGTGCCTGGATTTCCAAAAGATTTTATGAATTCATGTGATTTTGCTGGTGGAGCTAGGTTATGGCAATGAGAAAAAGAGGACATAATAATCAATTTAAGACACTTTTGCATTTCAAGCTAAGCAGAATTGTAAGTGAAATGACAAAAGTTTATGTTGTGAAATGTACTAAGAATAGGAAGATTTAATGTAATATTTACAGTTCCTGCCTGTCATTATACCTACAGGCACTTACATAGGCGAGAGGGAGAGAGAGAGAGAGAGAAAGAGGGAGAGAGGGAGAGGGAGAGAGAGAGGGAGAGGGAGAGGGAGAGAGATTTAATTACAGGAATGCTAAACATCAGTGTTAACGTCCAAAAATATTAAAGTGTACTTATCCAACAATCCTGCATACCTTAATGTTTGTTCCAGTTTTTTCATTTTCAAAATGGATTTCTTGAATGTCTATCGAAGAAACAAAAATGTGTCATTATATTATGTATACAGTACCACACAAAAATATATATACACTTATATATCACAGTGTATAAATGACTTGAAATAAGTAGTATATGTATATATAACATAATGTAGGTAAGAGAGTTGGGGGTCCATTAACTTATAATAGCGCATCAAGCGCTACTTAAGTAATTCAGGCTCACTGCACCTCGCAGCAATCCTGGACACTTCGATTGCAGTATTATAACGCCATTCTGAAATTACATTAATTAAATACAGTGATCACACTCATTATGGAGGGACGGCGATCGGGGGTGTACATGCCGATGATCACCACGGCAACTATAGCTTTGTAAATGGTGAACACTTCTTTTTTGGAGATAAAGACTATTTTCAGGTGAAAATAGTCTTTATCTACAGAAAACAAAGGGCTCCATTTACTATTGCAATTTTCAGGTGATAATGGGTGTTTTAACACTAAAACGCTCATTATCACCTGAAAATAAGCATTTTAAAAGTTACTAAAGTGCATTCGCCATGGAAATCTGCTATTTTCATGGCGATGCACAAACACTTCGTAAGGCTTCGGCGGCCCGTTGATCTAAACGGGTGCCGAAGCCTTATTACAAGTTACTATCCCTCACTGCCGAAATTCTGATTCGGCAGTGAAGGAAAAAATAACGCCATCTGAGGATGGCGTTATTGACTTCATGCCAGCAATCTCCCCACATTCCCCCCTTTTCCTCCCCCTAATAGCCGTTATTAGGGGGAGGAAAAGTGGGGTATGTGTGGGGAGACCGCTGGTATGAAGCAGGATGCGGTCATTATAAATAAAAAAAATGTAAAAAAAAAA
>WWET01000036.1:459241-469723 GCA_011038615.1 Limnodynastes dumerilii | reverse complement strand
TATCTATCTATCTCATATCTATCTATCTATCTATCTCATATCTATCTATCTATCTATCTCATATCTATCTATCTATCTATCTATCTCATATCTATCTATCTATCTATCTATCTATCTATCTATCTATCTATCTATTTCATATCTATCTATGTTTGTATTTGCGAAAGGTGGAACACATCAAGGGTTTTGCTTCTCAGAAAAAAAGACAGTATAACCAGAAACCACTTATATTGCTACAAAATGATGGCTTCTCATGAAACACATGACGCTTGACACTTTTACAGTACACAAGAAATGGGTGGGCAACTTGTAAGTTCCTGTTAGACAATTTTCCCATGACCCAGCTTAGTAATATCTGCTGTACAAACTACAACAGTTTCATATCCTCAGTTACCCAATCGTAATGAAACCAGATCAAGATAAATATACATGTGCGTCTGTGTGTTATATAGTCAAATATAATAAAAATGTATAGTACAGACAGACCATTCAATGCTAATAAAAAATGTGCAAACAGAAATAATATTACAAGATGACATTTCCCAGTCAAACTTTATTTAAAAAAAGTCTGTTGAACATTTGTGTGTTATTATTATTATTATTATTATTATTATTATTAATAATGTTTATTTATTAGGCACCACACTGTGTCATACAGCGCTGTACAGAGACAATAGATAAGCCAATAACTACATATACCAGGCCTGGCCAACCTGTGGCTCTCCAGGTGTTTTGAAACTACAACTCCCAGCATGCTTTAACTGCATAGGCATAGCTGATATTAGACAAAGCATGCTGGGGGTTGTAGTTTTAGAACACCTGGAGAGCCACAGGCTGGCCAGGCCTGACATATATAATACAATAATTAACAGACAGGGTAAAAAAAGCTTTAAAATAGGGAATACAATACAAGTATAATGCAGAAATAAGGTACAGTACAAAAATAGCAGAACAATATGTATGGAAAATAAAGATGTAGGATATGTGTGTAGAACCAGATGAATAAGGGGAGAGGCAAACATTACAGAGCAAAAGCTGTTAGTATGTATTTTATCTGCAAGCAAAAAATTTAAATAAAGCCGTTTAAAATGACTAGAAGATTCTTGCTCTCCTATATATTCTTACACATTTATACTGTCAGGCAACAAGTGTTGATCCATTAAGGCACAGCGTAGAGCTCATTTACCATGGCTCAAACCGTAGTGTATTGCTTTACATACAATAGCATTTGTATTAATGATTTATTTCTGTGATTAACTTTTTTTTTGAAAAATATATGTATTTATTTTAAAGATTGGGATGAATGGATATATAGATTTTAGATTACAATGTCCACATTTGGTGGTATAAAAATATGCACAGGTAGAAAACAGTGGAATTTACCTCCAGAACATTGTAACGCTGAACATCACAAAAGTCTCGAACGCCAATTTCTGTTCCCATGTACCAGCCATTAAAGGGACAGGCTGTAAATTCAATGCCTCCAACTTCAAGTAGCATGTTGGACACTGCTGGCAGTATGTACCACTTCAAACCCATTTCCTTGAACCACTCAAACCTTTGGTAAAAAAGATTTTTTGTAGATTTTCTCATTTGTACTAGTAATACTATTAAAATATACACAGTATCAATCCACTAGAAAATACCGATCGAAAAATCACTGAGTGTTATCAATGAAAAAGAGTATGAATATTTTTATTAATCATAAAAAACTATCAAATAAAAACAATACATTCTGGTACCAGAAAAATGTTATCCTAAAGATATAAGTTGTCAGTTTATCAGACCAACCGCACTAACATATTTGTATATAACATAGTCAGCTATGAACAATATTAATAAACACAGACCGTTTATAAAAATAAATAACACTGACTAGTATCACAGGGTGTTAAAGATCTTATTGTAAGGTCAATGGAATAAAGTAACAATATGTTGATATTATTAGATACAAAATATCTACTTTGGTAGCACACGTATGGTATTCTCCTAATGCAACAGTGTGTATATAGGATATTGTCCTCTATACCAGTGCTCCTCAACCAGTGTGTGGGACGTTGCTAATTGTGCCACGGTACAATGCCTCCAACAGGAGAAAAAGCACTGGAAGACCTTGCCTTAAGGAAATAAGGGGATACTGGGGAGGCTGCAGATACATGAATGGGGAACACTGGAGAGCTGGAAACACAGGAATGGGGGCTACTGGGGAGGCTGGAGACACATGAATGGGGACTACTAGGGAGGCTGGAGACACATGAATGGGGGCTACTGGGGAAGCTGCAGACACATGATGGGGGTCACTGGGGAGGCTGAAGACACATGAATTGTGGCTACTGGGAGGCTGCAGACACATGATGGGGCTACTGGCTAACATAGTTAAATTAGTTATAAGAAAAAAAAAGTTATTAGCCGCAATGTTAAATTTATCAAATAAAAAATAACAAATGTGTTTATGTGTATGTACTTTGTAATTCTTGCTTTTTTTTTTGTATATTTTGCTTTTTGGGTGCCTGCAGAATTCTGGGAAGGGCTTAGGTGTGCAGAGAGTGAGATAGGGTTGAGGAGCACAGCACTATACACACTGTTCACACTGTATTTTTCACACTGTATTTTTCATTGATAACACGTAGTGATTTTTTTTACATCAATTTCCGTTTGATACAGCGCCAATATCGGTATTTTCTAGCTTTTAGTTGTTAGCTTCACAAACCCATGATATAGGCTGTGTCTCTTTTGGAATATTTTTTATTAATTTATTTATGTTAGATTGCCATATTATTTCTTGAGCACCAATTATTCAGATTATTATTTGCCAGTATCAATCCAATACATCATTTATAAAACCCAAGGACTTTGGTATTATTTGAAAATTAATACAAGATATTTGCACAATGACTCATTTTCTACCCTACACATATAGTTTGAATACCATATGAATATTGTGTAATACAACCAAGCTCAATATTTCCTAAACACATCTCTACCCTCAAGTTCAGTCAAGTTTTACATAGAATGAAAAGTTCTGGAGTTACATGGCAATGACGACTTACTTTGGGTGTTCCATGGTGACTTCAGACACAAGGTCTTTTGGTATTTCAAATAGTTCTGGGTCTTCACCGTTTGCCTGCAGTACCAGTGGAAGAACCTGAAACCGGTCATATTTTGGCTTCCATCCAAGCTGTACACAGAGCTAGAAAGACAAACAATATACTATTCAACTATTATAAAAAAAAATTGTAATTAACTTTCTATTTGCAAATCAGATACTGCAATTTTTTATTCAAATATGTTATTATAACCACTATATATACTCGTGCACAAAAATTGTGTAGCATGTACACACCGGCTAATCTGGCAGATCTTCTGAGCCTGTGATGTGCTTATAGAGGACCTGATCCAGAATTTTAGCACAGCAGATGTGCGTTACATACTCTGGATAGATTGTACTGAAAATGAGCATGCTTTTAAAACATGCAAATGGATGAATATAGGCAGAAAGGTGTAATGCATGTGTATACATGTCTGCAAGATTCAAACATGTATTTTTTTTTTTTTACACTTTTTTGGGTAAAAAAATAAACCCCTTAAAATTAATGGGCTGGATCCAGACTCAAGTAAGTGCTTGAACTTTATTACTCCTGGGTTAAACCATGTTGATTGCAGGGGGAGTCATGTCAATTGTATTCTTTGCATTCAGGGATATATCTTTGAATTGCTTCCTGCAGACAAATACTGACTTGGGATAGGAAACATCACCTCTCAACTCTAATACTGTTTAAAACAGATGAAATATGACTCCCTTGCAATCAACATGGTTTAGGTCAGGAGTAACTAAGTTCAAACACTTACTTGAGTCTGAATCCAGCCCAATATCTTCTAGCTGACATTTTCTAGTATGTAATAGGAAGTGAGAGCTAGAATTTGTTTGGTTGCTATGGGCAACATCTCCACTATTCCTTTCGTGCAGCTTAGTAAATCTTGCCCCAAGACTGAAAATAATGACTACTGATGTAGCTTAAAAATACAAAATTCATAGACATAAAATACCTCTGTAAATTCTATGCTGGCAGGGTCCCCAATGATTGAGCCATCTGGCATTTGAAATCCTGCATAACGAATAAGTTGACTGTTCCATACCCTGAAGTCATGTTTTCCATCAGTCCGCTGAGGAAATATTGTAATCGTTGACCTAAGAAAATGACAATAAAGTTTTGGACGTATATTTAAAAAAAAAAAGACCCAAACAAGAGAATTGTTGTAACTGACGTTTCATCAAAAGGAGTATTCATACAGCACTTATATAGTAAACATACTGTATGAAACAATAACGCTCACATTTAAACTAATACTTTTAACCCATGTCCTAATCTTTGGGAAAACTCAGTATCCATCCAGGCTAGAATTTGTGGGTTGGCATATGCAGTAAAAATAACATATCAGAGTCAACCTTGATAAATCCTTTAACATTTTTAATTGAAGGTCCGGATTCACAGTTACGTAGTTTTGGTCTTACGTACGTTTTTGAAAGAATTGAGCTACTACGCATGCGTAGTAGCTTGTTTACACTATCTACATACCCTTTCTGTATGTAGATTGCGTAAGCGCGGTCTAAGATATACCTGGGAGTGCTTTCTGAAAATGTGTTCTCTAATGTGTCTTTTATGATGATCTTCAGTCTTCTTGACAAATGTCACCTGTCCCCCACAACTAGAGATGTGCAGTACTTTCATGTCTGACTGTAGACCTCTAAATAATCTGATCATATGTAATCTAATCTACTCTAATACCACATAGAAATGTTATCACAGGGAGACTCCCTAAATATGGGCAAATCTCGGTATCCTGGGAAAGCAGGAAAATCTCCCACAAGTCCTGACCCCCTGGCTCTCATTATAGTAATCCCTAGTGTTACTATGGATGGCCGGGGCTTATGACATCATCTGCAGACATGTTATCATTAAGCTCTGTCCCTATACCGGCATCTATTTCTTTTCTCTGAGATCTTCTGGAAAGAAGAAATAAAAAGTAGGCAACCCTAAGTATCAAAGCATTGTTAAATTACCTTATATTTCCACCATTTGTAGCGGATTTTATATGACGACAGATGTGTTGAAACATTTCTTTGACTGTCTTGCAGTTTCGAGCATCAAATACCTTAAATACGAAATCACATGGAAAAAAATTGATATTCATTTTACAATGCTTTGTTATAAGATATTTCAACATCATAAAGTGAACATTTTATTTTTACACTAAACTAAAATATTTATTTACCTTTATTATTATTATTATTATAATTATTATTATTATTAATTTATTTTTGCTGTCATCCATTGCCAGTGGCATCCAATACAAATAAGCCAGTGGAAACAGACAGGGGGAAAACTCAGAATATTTATAATAGAGAGGTTACTGATTAACCTTAAACTTGTATGTTAAAAAACATGTTATCAGAAATAATGTGATTATGTTGTACAATAACATGCAGTACATCAAATGTGCTTAAAAGTTATTTTCTCTCAAGAGGAATACTGAGTCAGATGATAGATTCTCTCAAGAGGGAGACAATAAGATTTGAACCTATATTTCATAGGTATTTCAATAAATATCTCTTTACCTGCAAGTTGTTCCACTGAATTCGCCCTATGCACCTGGGGGCGTTTCTCCATGCCTGCTTGGCTGCAAATACTAGCTCATCCTGAGTTAGTTGGTATGTCCCAGTCAGTTCAATTTCCTTATTGATTGTCTCCAGTCTGTTAAGATAATTTTCTATTTGTGGTCTAGGAGAAAACATAGCCTTATAAGCCTTATATAAGGTGTGATAAAATAAGTAGATTTGATCAGTCTTAAACTGACAAATATAAGTTCTACTCATACATAAACTGAACATTTCTGACTTTCTACAACAATACAATGGTTTTCCAGCTTTTACTGGCAATAGCACTGGAGCAGACCCAGACTTCTGATTTGTATGCGTGTGGATTTATAATTATCAGGTACATGGGATTCATAATCACCGCCCTGTGAAATTCAGGCACCTGTGTAACTGCTCTGCTAATCAATACCCTGATACTAATTGACTTCCAAAAGCCATGCCCTGTCTGTGGTTTTCTAACACGTGCAAATGTATAATGGCAGTGTTTCAAAAGTCTGGATCGGCAGGCAATGTATTGGCAGGTCTATACTTTATGTTTGTAATACCAAATAACTAACTCTTATGAGCAGTTTGCACACAGCCCCCCACCCTCCTATCAGAAGTGTCCTTTTTCTTAGTGCAAGTTGCATTCCATTCAGGTAGCTTGAATGATCAGATCTGAGCAAATAAAAGTGAGGGTCTGGGACCAGTCCACCGACTTTATCTTTGCTCTGTGTTTAATTCTATTATTTAGTTTTATTATGAAGCCATTACTAAAGAAATATGTTACATTTTATTCATTTAGCTAATAATTAAAGCATTACTTACTCTTTAAAAGATTGATAGTATTGGTTAATAAACTCTATGGCTTGAGGTAAAACAACATCTTGATGTACTGGCTTTTCCCTTGGACCTCGGAAATAGCATTTCGGGCTCATAATTGATCCTTGACAAGTTGTTGCTTGGCAAGTGACCTTCTGTAAATAAAGGTCAGTATATGATATAAAAACAATACATATATAATACAATAAAACTAATATTTGGGGTATTAGTACAACCAACCTGTTTGGCTTTATGGTGTAAAGTGTCTTGTAAAATTTTCCCATTCTCATAATTTTTCAGCTTCATGTAGGGGCATGTCTGTCCATGGGTTTCTGGGACACTCTTCTGGAGGAGAGAAATACAGTACATTTTTTTGACAAACCTGATTTGTTGTATATAAAAAGTTGCATTTCTTTCCACAAATCTCTCACAACCTTGAAAAAGTATCACCTGTGAGGGTGTGTCACTGCAGGGGGTTCCAGGTGGGTAGTGCCGACAGAGGATTGCACAAAGACAGTGCCAGGCACTGTCTCTGCAATTCTCCGTCAGCGTCTCTTCTACTCCACAGCAGCTCCCTCCCATCTGAGTGATGCTGGTGTGACCCCAGCGAGCAGAGAGCACGCCGCAAAGGAGAGGAGAAGAAGCTTCAGCAAGGTAAGTTTGCAAATAGAAGAGGAGGCACACCAAGGAAGAGAGGGGCACCAAGGGGAGAGCAGGGCACTAAGAGGGGGGCTAAATAATTGCCCCCCCCAACAAAAAATGTTGTGACGCCCTGTGCGTTGCGGATGTAAGTCAGCTCATTTTCTTAATTTCTTAATTCTGGATTTAGCCCAATGTTTTAAAACTTTTAATGAAAGTTATACCAGGGTTGCCGACTCTCCCGGAATGTCCGGGAGACTCCCGAAATTCGGGCAGTACTCCCGGTATCCCGGGAGAGCCGGCAAAACTCCCGCAAGTGACTTGTGGCCCGTGGTTTCACTGAAACCACGGCCTCAAGTCCTGCCCCCCTGCCTAGCAACACTAGTATACTAGTGTTGCTAGGCACAGGAAGGGACTTGATGACGCAATCTGCGGCATCAAAGCCCCGTCCGACCCCTATTTCAAGTCAAAACGGGCCAGTATGCGCCAGGGGGCGGAGCCAAATGACGTGATTTGCATATATCGCGTCATTATGCCCCTCCCCCTGTAAGCGTCGCAAGCTTTTCTCCGGGATCTCCCGGAGAGAGACTGCCAAAAGTCGGCAACCGTGAGTTATACCCTCAAATGGCGCAAAATCTCCTATATAATTGCAGCCTATAAATAGATAAAAATAAGTCCACACTGTAGTGAAAGTCATAAAAAAAAGAAATAATCTATCAATTGAGTGCAAATAGGATGAAGGTACTCAGTTATACTAAGCATAAAGGCCCTAATTCAGAGATTGAAGATAAGAGAGGAAAGTTACTTCTGGGCAAAACCATGTTGATTTCAGGGGTGTCAAATTTTATCTGTTGCAAACAGTATTAGAGCTCAGCGATGATGTTTCCCAGCCCAAGTCTAAATAACAGTGTAAAATTGAAACTGGTCAGTGTCTGTGTGCAATAAGCAAAAACAAAATATTCTCCCTGCTTAGATAATTGAACACCCCCTGAAATCAACAGTGTTTTTCCCAGGAGTAACTTTCTGCTCCTGTTTTCAATCTCTGAATCAGGGTCAAAATCAGTAAAGAAAGGGGGATAGCAATCACATAAACACATCAAAATATAATCACCTTCCTAAACAAGTTAAAAAAGTGTAGAAGAAATGAATAAAAAAATCTATTGAAATGGAGCAACTATTTCATACTCTTAGATTAAAATGTTAAAGTGCTAAAGTGCTGAAATGATAGTGATCACATAAGTAAATATGTATAAACACAATCATCTATTGGAACAGTAAACAATGTATAATATCTAAAGCAATCGATATTAAACAACTATTTCATACACTGGAATAAAAAAAAAGCTATAGTGCTAAAGTGATAAATTGTGTACTAAAGTGCCAAGGAAAAATAAAAAAAAAAGGCCTGGTGCCTTTATCCTATTTGCACCCAATTGATAGATTATTCCTTTTGTTCTAAAACTTTGACCCCCTATGTCTGGTGCTCGATTTTCCTCTATGTGTGGTTCCCCATTTTCCTGTGTGTGGTGCCCCATTTTCCTCTATGTGTGCTGCCCCATTTTCCTCTGTGTGGTGCCCCATTTTCCTCTATGTGTGGTGTCCCATTTTCCTCTCTGTGTGCTGCCCCATTTTCCTCTGTGTGGTGCCCCATTTTCCTCTATGTGTGGTGTCCCATTTTCCGCTATGTGTGCTGCCCCATTTTCCTCTGTGTGGTGCCCCATTTTCCTCTATGTGTGGTGTCCCATTTTCCTCTATGTGTGCTGCCCCATTTTCCTCTATATCTGGTTCCCCATTTTCCTCTATGTGTGCTGCCCTATTTTCCTCTATATATGGTGCCCCATTTTCCCCTATGTGTGGTGTCCCATTTTCCTCTATGTGAGGTGCCCCATTTTCCTCTATATGTGGTGCCCCATTTTCCTCTGTGTGGTGCCCCATTTTCCTCTATGTGTGGTGCCCTATTTTCCTCTATGTGTGGTGCCCCATTTTCCTCTATGTGTGCTGCCCCATTTTCCTCTATGTGTGGTGTCCCATTTTCCTCTATGTGTGGTGCCCCATTTTCCTCTATGTGTGGTGCCCCAGTTCCCTCTGTGTGTGGTGCCCCATATTCCTCTATGTGTGGTTCCCCCTTTTTCCTCTGTATGGTGCCCCATTTTCCTCTATGTGTTGCGCCCCATTTTCCTCTATGTGAGGTGCCGCATTTTCCTCTGTGTGGTGCCCCATATTCCTCTATGTGTGGTGCCCCATATTCCTCTATGTGTGGTGGCCCATATTCCTCTATGGGTGGTTCCTCATTTTCCTCTGTGTGGTGCCCCATTTTCCTCTATGTGTGCTGCCCCATTTTCCTCTGTAAGGTGCCCCCTTTTCCTCTATGTGTGCTGCCCCATTTTCCTCTATATGTGGTGCCCCATTTTCCTCTATGCGTAGTGCCCCATTTTCCTCTATGCGTGGTGAGCCGTTTTCCTCTATGCGTGGTGCCCCATTTTCCTTTATGCGTGGTGCCCCATTTTCCTCTGTGTGGTTCCCCATTTTCCTCTGTAATGTGCCCCATTTTCCTCTGTGTGGTTCCCCATTTTCCTCTGTAATGTGCCCCATTTTCCTCTATGTGTTGTGCCCCATTTTCCTCTGTGTTGTGCCCCATTTTCCTTTATGTGAGGTGCCCCATTTTCCTCTATGTGTGGTTCCCCATTTTCCTCTGTGTGCTGCCCCATTTTCCTCTGTAAGGTGCCCCATTTTCCTCTATGTGTGGTGCCCTATTAATAAAATATATTAATAGTAGGCAAAGCATATGCTGTTGAATTTATTATATTTAAGACAAAACAATTTTGTGCAATGTATCCACATTCAGCACTTACTTTTAATGCAGCCTTTATTTCTGCCATATCTTTCTCTCCGCCATTTAACAAGGCATTCTCCTGTTTCATAATGCTTTAAAAATAATAATGATAATAAAATAAAATTAGTCATACGGTTAAAAAACAGTTCAGTTAATGAAACAATTGTGTTATGGAGTCTGATTTGTAAGCCAGATCCAGACATTTGTGAGTGTTCCGTACACATGGAGGTCTGAAACTCCCATGTCACTCTCCTCTTACGTACATAGCTCTGGACACTTACATGCCCAGAAACACACATTAAATTCTTTGCATAGATCTGCTTCTGTCCAAAGGAAATTAACTTAAGTTTATCACAATAGGCACTATTGATATATTGGAGATGATTTATTAGTTACTGTATAATGCCTAGCACAACACTCTTTAACCCAAAATCCCCCTTTGGAGTAGACCCTAGCTCACTATTTTGAGATATAACTTCCTCCATTTGGTGTATTTTGGGTTTTGAACATTTTTATCCACACCTACTCTTTTATTTATCTTGTTAACTGGTTT
>WWET01000036.1:439036-453934 GCA_011038615.1 Limnodynastes dumerilii | reverse complement strand
GGGAGATAATGAAGAGGAGGAGGATGATGAAGGGGATATTGAAATGATAGAGAATTGGGAGGGGGAGATGATGAGGGTATAGAGAAATGATATAGGGGAAGGGGACATGATGAATGGGGAGGGGGTGATGATAAAGTGAATGGGGGGTGGGAGATGTTGAGGGTATAGAGAAATGATAAAGGGAAGAGAGAGGGGGAGGTGATGAAGAGAATGGAGGGGATGTTTTTTTAAATTTATTTTTATTACAGATATATTTTATTTTGCTTTGAAAACCCTCTTCTAGATCAGCTGCCCCTGTGTTCCAGGTGAACTAACAGAAAGAGTACTGTGGGTGAACCAAAAATCTTGATGGCAAGAATTTAATAGTAATAAATATGTATTTGTAATAATCTAACTTTACAAATTGAATTATAATATTAAACTAATTACTCATTTTATTTAGAGTAGAGCTAAAAAAGTAAGTAATTTAGAATTAAGAGTATATTGTTACAGAGACAACTTTTCCAAAGTTCTAATTGTATTACCTCTGAGAAAAATTTTCATTGGAGAAGTTTTAAGTAATAGTTATACAGGTCTTTGTTATTTAGCTTTTTGTGTCAAAAATATTATAAACATCCTTTCACGCATTGTTTTGAGTCAATTTCAACTACGCACCTCACTTTCTTTAGTTATGATTAATACAATAGAATGGGCTCTCGCCAATTTTGGAATTTCCTCTTTTTTATCCCCTCAAATGCCACCCCCCCCCCCCCATGTTGGCCACGCCCCAAATACAGTACTGGGGCGCTGCAACATACCCGTGCTCCGGGCACCATGGCAGCTAGCTACACCTCTGTCTGGATCTACCCCAAAGGCAGGTGCAAGTGCATACCTGGGCACACTATGTTGCAATGTGACACTATGTTGCAATGTGAGGGGTGCAAATGAATGTAAGTGTTTTGCATGCAGAACCCAAACACTGCATACATTTATTTGTAAACTGTTATAGCTGAACGAGTAAACTTCACCTTATAGTATAAAGTTGGCTCCACATGCAGTTCAATATGATTGTGCTGTGTATGTGTCCCCCTGATTTTATGTGTTCTTAAACACTAGATCAGCCCCGAGGTGTGTAATAGCTGTAAGGGGAGATTTCCTAAAGCTTTTATAAAAGTGAAGGTAATGATGTCCATAGATGCTAACAAGGTACTAAATAGACAGCTAGTAATTATAACAATGGACACATGCCTTCCTTCTAGACACTAAATAAAAATGTACACTATATCCAATTTGTTTTGTAGAGAGTGTGGATCTAAGCTGTGGTGTATGGCATCAGGAGGTGCACTTTCTGTTATACCCACAACTTTTAAAGCTATCTACAACATTACTCATATAGAGTATAGATGGAACCTTTGAGTTTCAGTTTGACAAATTGTGAATGAAAGGTGAATTCTAGATTTCCTGAGTTTACAATTCAGTTGTCACACAGCTGCATTCAGATAGATCGATAGAAAACAAATGGCAGTTGATATCAGTTAGATCAATGTCATGATATATATTTCTGTATCTACTGTATAATATATATAAAATATTTCTGGCTACATTCTGAGAATCAGCAAATGCTAGAAGCGTTAGTGACATGTAATGTACTTATTCAATAATTCTATAGAAGCTGTATAGTATGATTTCATGTGTTTATGTGTTTTATGTGTTGTTTATTGCTATGAAGGTCTAATGCTCAGCACACACTATAAATACAATATTCCTTCACAGCAATATTACATCTCATGTTATACATCCCAGAAAGTATAGTGTGGTCAGCAGCAGAAAGCGTGTTCTACTCTTTACAAAACTGTACTGTATAATTACCTAAATACACTGCATTGAATTGCTTTTATTCTATATTACACTATGAAATTAAAATCAGCAACAAACAAAAGAGCTGAACCAAAGAAATTAATGGAAGTGATAATTAATATTGCATGCTAGAATAAAATAAAAAAAACAAGATTCATTACAAATCTGTATTGAATAAAACTTTTTTTAAACATATATACCATGTTTTGCCGATATTTTATACAATGCCTCAGATCATATTATTTGATTGATAAAGTTGCTAACAAATATGTCAAGTTGTAATTTATAATGCTACAAGAAGCAGGATTAGTGCTGTTGTGAGGTAAATCCATCAAATCACTAACCCTGTAGTAATCAATGGAATATATAAATATTTAAGGCTGGTACATACCTGACATGTGTTCCTGCATCCTTAGGCAAATTGTTGTTTAAGTCAGTTACATCATAGGAACTTTTTCCCTTACTCTTCCCAGATTTCAGCAGCTTCCATGGGCACATCATTTTTCAAGTATTAATGCTATGTCTGGCTTACACTAATTTCTCCACGGGGGCTGGTCTTCTGAATGAAAAAAAAAATAGAACCTGTGAGAGAAAGAGAAAAAAAAGGCTTTTAATAAATCCAGGAAACACTTTTTTTGCAGTAATACAAAGCTGCATCCTCTGCACTTAAAATACATGACCTTAGAGTTTAATTAGGCAGTTGCAAAAAAGAATATTCTACTAAAACAATAACAACCATCCCTATCAATTGCCAAATTACCAAATCTTTTTGTTGATGTTAGTATTGAAAATGAAGTGGCAGGAGTATAATATAGAAAAATAATTACATGGAACAATACACACTGTAACACTTGTAGTTGTAGGTCCAGAATACTTGGATATCCGCTAAGATGTCTACAGAACACAGAAGATTACTTCTAATGCTAAGATATGACTGTGAGAGCATGCTGGGACTTTTACCATCAACACTGTCTACCTCTGATCTAGCTCAGAGTAAAGTCCTTTTGCAAACACAGCTCCGCAGCCAGTTCTCTCCCAGCCAGTTCTGAGCAGCAATCGACCCCTGGAGCACTGAAGACGGGGCTCCAAAAGGTAAGTGTGAAGCTAACCCCCAACCCTTACCCTAATCCTTACCCTAACCCTCTCCTTCCATGACTCTAACACTAACCTTCCCTTTCCCACAGCCTGATCCTAACCATCCCTACCCCACAGCCTGATACTCACCCTCCCTTCCCTGCAGCCTAACCCTAAGACTCTCCTGCCCGTAGCTACACTCTCCTACCCGCAGGCTGATCCTAACCCTCACCTCCTCTTCTATGACCCTAACCTTCTCTTCCCCGCAGCCTGACCCTAACCATCCCTACCCCACAGCCTGACCCTCACCCTCCCTTCCCTGCAGCCTAACCCTAAGACTCCCCTGCCAGTAGCTACACTCCCCTACCCGCAGGCTGATCCTAACCCTCACCTCCTATTCTATGAACCTAACCATAACCCTCCCTTCCCCAGAGCCTAACCCTAACATTAAAAGTCCCCGGAGAGGTTACTCACCTCTCCAGTAGGGTCTGCGGCGGGTGTCGGGTGCGGTGGTCGGCGGCTTCCAAAAATGATATGATACTTACCCATTCAAAAAAAAATTAGAAAATGGCTGTTATTCAAAATAGAGACAGACAAAAGTGAGCTTTCGGCTGTCTCTATTCTAAACAGCCATTTAAGTGTGAAACGGAGGAGGATTTTTATTCATTAAATCACTTTTTTTTTGTTGAAACACAGCACTAAACATATTTTTCAAATTTGGAAAGATAAACTGAAGCATCAATTTATAAACCAAAAAGTTTTTTAAGCCAGAAAATAAATTTTCTTTTCTTTTACTTTTTTTTTTTTTTAAGGTCTGATAAGCAGTGGATTGCCTCATGTTCTTGTCAGTCATTATATAACAGACCATATTAATAAAAAAAAATATTTTAGGGCTTTAATTTGACTTGATATTAAAAAGCAAAAAAGAAACAAAACAAAACAAGAACAACCCTGAAACTTGTAAAACGTGTATAAGTTGCTGCAATTACACCTTGAAGCTTTTACCTACACGCATCTGTTTGCATGTTTCAAATGACTGCACATTCTATTTTGGAAGAGTGACAGCTCTGGATAGGACACACGCAGTGTCAGATGGGGTGTGGGTCCTCGCTAAGAACGGCCCTAATGCGATAGGGCCATTCTCTCCCAGCCAGTTTCAAACCGGCTGGGATATCGATTGCTTATGCCTCAATGAGGCATAGCAATCGATCCCCTGCGCACCGAACACAGTGCTCCGATAGGTAAGCCTAAAAACTAACACCAACCCTTGCCCTAATTCTAACCCCAACCCTCCCCTTCCATTATCCTAACTCTAACGCTCCCTTTCCTGCAGCCTGATCCTAACCCTCCCTTCCTCGCAGCCTGACCCTAACCCTCCCTCTCCCTAGCATGACCCTAACCCTCCCTTCTCTATAGCCTAACCCTAAGACTCTCCTCCCCGCAGCCTGACCCTAACCCTCCCCTTCTATGGCCCTAACCCTAACCCTCCCTTCCTAAGAGCCTAACCCTAACCCCCCCCCAACACTAAAAGTCCCCGGAGTGGTTACTCTCCTCTCCGGAGCTGTCAGGGGCTGGTGCGGCAGGTCTTGCGAAAATGAATAGGTGAGTATGCCAATCGGTACACTCAGCAAATCATTAAAAAAACTTTTTTTTAAATAACTGTCTATTTGAAATAGAGACAGCCCAAAAGGAACTTTGTTTGCTATCTCTATTTCTAAAAGCAGCCATTCTGACCGGGGACTGCAACCGGTGAGAAGCACTTCTGCTGCGCAAAAACTCAGGTTCCAAGATTTGAGAATTAGGGGGCTGATTCAGAGATGCGATTGCGAAAAGATCGCAAATATACGCACCTTTGCTAAGATCTTAGCAGGTTCCAGCCCACTGCAAAAACAGACGCTCCCCTTGCAAACAGCGGTGGATCTTAAACTTAGACCACCATTGACTTGCCCTAACTATACGCTGTCATTTGGGATCTTAAGTGACGTGGGATCATTCATTTAAGATCCTAAGTGTCAGTCCTCGCCCACTTTCCCTCATTTCCCTGCCTCCCCCCGCCCATTTCCATGCAAATCCTTAAGATCTATAAGATTCGCAGCACTTAAGATCTTAAGTGCTTGCGTGCGATTCAAACTTACGCTCTTAGCGAATTTACGCTCCTAACCGCTACGTAAATGGCGTTGCACTATTACTACGCATGCGCAGTTTTGCGAATTTTCTAGGATCTTAAATATACGCACCTAAGTGCCGTGGAAATCGCATCTCTGAATCAGGCCCTAGGAGCATATCTAGTATAATATAATATCTAGTAAAAGAGAACAATGTCACTGTGACAAACTATGAAAACAAAATATTTTAGCTTCAGGAAATCCATTCCTTTTTGTTTAGTTTAGACACCAATACTGCAGATAATTATATATAACTCTCCACACATTTGCTAGAGGGAAAATGTCAATGAAGTTGAAATTTTTAAATAACATAGTAAAAAACAAACAACAATTAAGGCTGTGCAAATATTTTACAAGGGCTGCACCTTCCCATAACCTTAACTAGTACTAAATGAAGACAGAGGATTGTTGTGTGTGTGTGTGTGTGTGTGTGTGTGTGTTCACCTAAGGAAAATATATTGTTTGGTGACAGTGCAAATATAATGTTGTTTTACAAGCTCCTCCCTATATATATATATATATATATATATATATATAATATAGATGTTTTAAATGTTTTTTATTAGAAGCAGACGTGAAGATCTTCACGAAAGATTCATGCAAGTCATGCAAGAAATTGGTTACACGATTATATTGTTTTTCACACTCCTCTCTATATATATATATATATATATATATATATATCCTAGATGTTTTAAATGTTTTTTATTAGAAGCAGACGTGAAGATCTTCACGAAAGATTCATGCAAGTCATGCAAGAAATTGGTTACACGATTATAGTAAATGTCACATAGATTTCTGTCTCTAAGAACTTGTATATGTTAAATAAACAATGAAATGATTTGCAACAACCTGTACATTTTTTACAGAATTTGATTTTCCTAAGTACCCCTTAAATTATTAAATCACATGGTCGTTTTATCAGTAACAACAAAATAAAAAGCTGCTTGTTTTTACTAAAACATAGACATGTACTTACCCATTCAATGATAGAGCAATGGTAAATAGAAATATCCTTTACAATATGCAGTGATTTACTCTGATATAAAAGTCGAAAGAAATGCCTCAAGCAGCTAAAGTTGCCAATAAATATGTACTGTTCACCCAAATCGTCTGTTCTAATCTTTGTGTTTCGCTGTTCTTTTCACTTGTTCCTGCTCAGAGACAGGCAGAAAAATAAAACAAGAAAATATCCCCGTTCCTGTGCACAGACTATTAACTATGTGATACAGGTGGATCTAAAAAACTGTCTTGTTCTTGCTCCACTATCAATCCAATCAGCAGAAACAATGGAATGTTATCATAACTTAGCAATGCTCAGGTTCTACTGCCTCAAAAGTTCACGACACAAAGGCTGTAAGACTGACCTATGAAAGTGTTGCAGTTCAGCTGCCAGATTTACTAAGCTGCGGTTTTGGAAAAGTGGAGATGTTGCCTATAGCAACCAATCAGATTCTAGCTCTCACTTTCCTATTACATACTAGAGAATGTCAGCTAAAGTCTGATTGGTTGCTATGGGCAACATCTCCACTTTTCCAAACCCGCAGCTTAGTAAATCTGGACCCACATGTCTCATACTTAAAAAGGGTCACACTTATCTAGTTTACAAATAAAAAAAGAGAAAAATGGTATTAGAATAAAATGATAGATTAATATTATAGGTATTGTGCTGCTTATGTTGATTATGTACTGCATTCAGATTTCCAAAAATGAGGTAATTTCCGATCCCTTGGATCTTTCGGGATTACTCATGTACACACATTGCATTTAATGTACAGGTCTGAATCTTCAAGATCCACACATCCGTACACTTTTTACATCCAACAGGTTCCAATGGCAATGACTAGAGGAAGGGGAGGGGGTAATTATATCTCTCTGATGAAACCGCTATTGTGAGCGGAGAAATGCGTAAGAGACCTATCTCCACTACTGCTGTCGCTGTACCAAGTTTTGCTCTTCCATTCTTATACGGGACGTTCAAATATCCATTTAAAGGAGAACCAGGTCAGGACACGGTGCCTGAGTGGCCCACCTAGCTGGGTATGACATCAGAAGCACTAATGACCACACGTGCTTACTAGACGGAGGGAGACGAGGAGGCTATACTGCACAAGGCGGGACGCCGCCAGTTCCAGCAACCATCGGACATGCAGTCTGTCGGGAACATCAGCTGGTCTGTATACCCATTCTCTCCTCTGCTATATATGCTCTTTTGAACAAGTACTGCTGATTTACCATCTATTCCTGCTTCTAGTGCACAGCACATTTGTTTATTTACCATTATACGCCCCGGAGACTGTGTTTGCAACATTGTTACCATATCGTCTTTACCCAAGGAGTAAAGGGTCCTATGAACATTTGCTACAGAGTGTCTTTTCTACTATGAATGATATTGTTTCATTGCATTCGTATTGACAGCAGTTGTGGGATATTGCCTTGTATTATAAACCATTAATTTGGTTTGGTTATTTCAGCTAATAGCTAATTAGTATTTAATAATAAATAAGAATCTTTATGTGTCACAGCGCTATCTATTTTATATTTCTCTTTGTGGTTGTGAAGAGTAATCCCCTTTTTAGTGGCAGCTGAAGTGATTATTGTTACTGGGATAGAATATTATAGCGTCATTTTGGAAACTGTTTTTTTATATATTGGTAATTATATAGTATAGACCAGGGTTGCTGACTTTCCCGGAATATCCCGGAGACCTGACAAATCTCCTACAAGTCCTGACCCACTATCAGTCACAAGTGTAATCCCTAGAGTTACTAGGGATGGGTGGGACTTGATGATGTCATCAAAAGCCGCCCATCCTCTTTAACAACAGAAATCTCACGAGTGATTGACAGGGGTGGGACTTAACAACAGGATTTGCATAAATCCCATCATTAAGCCCCGCCTCCTCGCATTAATCTATGGCTTCCCTACGGGTTCTCCCGAAGGAGAGCTTTCAATAGTCGGTAACCCTGGTATAGACATGCCTGATGCACGTCGCCCTTTACAGACTTCTGTTCTGTCTTCAGATCAGAAATTATAAGACAGGGGGTCTCGTTCCAAAACCCCATGTGAGTGACCTCCCTAGGGCTTGCACACAAAGCTCCAAGTGCAGTGCTGTTGTTAGTCTGGAATATGACCCAGCCAATTCATGCTTGTTATAAAAGTAATGTTTCCAGACAGGTCTTTACATAGTATATTTCATTAGCTGCCTTCTTGTGTCATTGGGCCGTATTCAGAGCAATTGGCAGCACATGTTTCACATCTTAATCCCCTACACACATAGACTAACTTTCGAAAACCATGACCAGGTTTCCAACTCCAGGCTGACTAAGAGGCAATTGCAAACTCACCTTAGTCACTCTGGGGCTGATTCAGAGTTTTGGAGTAAGGGTAAAACAGGTGTAAGTGTACAGCTCAGCTAAACCATTTTGCAAAGTAAGGTGGTTCTTATTCATTTGAAATATTTTGCATGTAGGGAAAATTTTGTTTTGCATGCAGGGAAAATATATTCCTTTTGCATATAGAACTCAAATACTGCATAGCTTTATTTTTAATCTATGAATTAGAGTTGAGCTAAGAAACTTAAACTCTGAATTCTAATTCTGCTTTCACAATGTAAATTTGCCTTCAATGCAGTTCAACATGGTATTACTCATGTCTACACTTGAACCTACAAAAGGTGTAAGTGCAGCTCTGATTCAGCCCCTCTGTCTGAAGAGAGTTGATGGCTCAGAATGTGTGTCCGGCTAGCACAGATTCACATAAATGCTCTGTGCAAAAATGCGGCCACATTAGCATCGAAACACACAGATGTTGGAAGAATTAATGATTATGGACCTGATTCACACTTAAGAAAGTTCTAAAAATAAGAACTTAAAGTTACGCCTGGGCAATATCATGTTGTTTTTGGGGGGAGTCAAGTTAATAGCATTATTTGCATGCAGGAATACATCTTCGAATAGCTTGCTGCACATAGATACTGACCAGCTTTAGTATTACACTGTTATTTAGACATGGTCTGGAAATTATCACCTCTCAACATTAGTGCTGTTTGCAACAGATGAAATATGACTCCCCTGCAATCACCATGCCCAGGAGTGACTTTAAGTTCCTGGGCTAAACCATGTTGATTGCAGGGGGAGTCATATTTCATCTGTTGCAAACAGTACTAGTGTTGAGAGGTGATATTTCCCAGCCCAAGTCTAAATAACAGTGTAATAGTAAAGCTGGTCAGTATCTGTTTTCAGTAAGCTATTCAAAGATGTATTCCTGCATGCAAAGAATACAATTAAATTGACTCCCCCTGAAAACAACATGGTTTTGCTCAGGAGTAACTTTAGGTTCTTATTTTTAGAACTTTCTTAAGTGTGAATCAGGTCCTATGTGTCTGAACACTGTGTTATATTCTAGTATTTTTGTCTATTCTTAAAATAATTGCATAGAGAAGAAAATTCATATGACTACATATACTACATAACATATAACACAGAGCTATTCAAATCAGGCACTTTTATTTAAAAGTGTTTGGGATTTTTTTTTTATTTACCATAATTTTCCTTGTCACCATTTCTTCTTCTATTGGATTATTTTGACTAGTACATGTATCAGTTTTTTCAGCCTCTAAAATGTAATATAATTGAACCGGATCCAGACTCGGATTGCAAGGACTGGAAAAGTCCGCATTTTTTGCGACCACGCATGGGCATGTAATGTGATGTATATTTGGAGAGCATGGATGGCAATAAAGATATTTGGAAAGATATACATAATAAAAGACACTTGCAAAAATATCAGAGCATGCTTACACTATTTTGTTTTGACATTTAAACCATAGTTTCAAATCCAGCAGCTAAGTGAATGAAATACTTTTAGTATTTTGTAAAATGTAGACATTATATTTAATTCCTCAAAGATTCAAAGAATTCAAATATTTGTCTTTATATGTATCCTAGAGAATATTATCTAACAAAGAAAGCTGTTTTAAATATTTTCTACTGTAACTATATAATAACTATATAGTATATAATATAACTATATAATAGTATATAACTATATAATAACTGTTATAACTACAGTATATATTACTATATTTTGCACCAGTAATCTAGTGATATCAATTCTGCACTGTATAGAAAAGGTATTATTTTTTTATCTCCTAGTTTATAAAAATAAATCAGTATTAGTGAAATTTTACAGCAAATCAGTTCCATTATAAAATATAATGCTTCAAGCTTTGAGTCTTCAGTTATAAAGCTAATGATTTAAAATGACACATTTAATAATTGTCTAGTATAAGAAACTTTGAGGAGGGAAATGTTAATACATGTAGACAAGAAATTCAATAGCACTTTTACATGTAATGCTTGTCACCCTTACCTTGTTGTATGCTCAGTCTGTACTTTAACTTGACCTGAACTAGTGGTAAAGTGAAAGCCTTATATATATATGTACTCTAGACTTGAACATGTGAAATAGGGATTACCCCTGGAAGTGACTGACAAGGGCAGAACTATTTTAGTTTCATAACTGATGGGAAAATCCTATCACTTGAACTTAGCTTACATATGCCTTCCTCCTGTGGAAAAAAAAAATCAAAAGACAGGTGATTCATTTAGTTACCATAGCAATTAAAATGACATGAGTCAAATATGGTGCATTTGATTAATGATTATCTAATTTTATATACAATATTTTCATTGTTTACTGTCTGCAAAAAGTGTGATTATTTTTTATCTAGCAAATAAATCCTAGACCTATCTGTTTAGTACAATTGTTCACACTGCTGTTGGTAGATGCATTCCCATCGCCACTAGATGGCATCAGTTTACCAACTGAAAATGAAGAATATTTTTTATTATCAGTCCATGGACTTTATTGGTGCAGATTCGAGACTGCTAATAAATTTGGTGATTTTAAAGACTGAAATTTAAACAAAATTTTTCATAAACCATTAATTATTTTATTGATTTAAGTCCAGACATGTGATTTTGAAATTCCGGCATTTGTTTTTTTGACTCTTTTTGACATTTTTACAGTGAAGACTACATCGGTACAGAATCTGTATGTTTGCATACTGAAGATGTATATATTTAATGTAGTCACTAATAGGGAATAAACAGTAAGAAACAGCATATAAACCTAAGAATTAACAGGGTAGAGGGAGGGAGGTAAGGAAATAATGGCCAGGCTAGCACTCTCAGTGTATAACTACTGACTGATTTGTTAGACTCGTGTTGACTCCTAAAGGAGGGAGAAGGATTGCAAAATATTTTTCAAAGAGGGAGCATAGAAAGGATAAACAGGTATTATAAAGGAATTACATTACTCAAATTTTCGACGGCTTAAGTTCTAAAATGCTAAGAAAATGGAATTCATTTCACCCCTCCATCAATTTGACTTATTCCTAAGTTAACAAGGCATTACTGTCCCTGTAGGGATAAACATTTGAAGAATCTTCTTTTCTCTGTCTTCTCCCAAACTAGTAGGGTAATAATTCCATTTAGTTGCAAAACGCTGTCCTCCTGCTTCTTGCAATTCCTGTTTAACTTCGGCAAGAGAAGGAGGGGAGGAAGATATCCAGTGACGGAGAATGGCCTTGCCGGCGATGGTGTGTGTAATTGTCAGCCATGGTTTATTGGATATGGTAGGTAATATAGACAACGCACGAGTTCATTCACCAAAATTGTTAAACAGGATTGGAATGGGAAGTATAGAGAGCTTGGGCCTGATCCAGAGCTACGCTGGCCCACTGGCCGTAGCTCTGGTGTACTCCCCCTATCACTCCCCCTTGTGAGCGTAGTTACACACAGTTATGCCGGCTGAAGGCTACCCTAACTTCATCTGGCGTAACTGTGTGTAACTACGCTCACACAGGAGTGTAAAGTGTCTAACCCAGCCTTCCCCTCCTAATTACCCTCCCTCCCCCTGCCCAGCTTCCGTAACTACAGCGTAGTTATGGAGCTGCCCTCCCCTTCGTCTGTAACTATGCTGTAGTTACGGACACTAGATGTGAGCCATGGATTACGCCAGGCAAAATATGCCCGGCGCATGCACAGAACGGCATTTCTGCCGTTCTTACTCATATGGCCGCCGTAAAAATGACAGCGGCCGTAGGGCTGGATCAGCCCCCATGACTCCTAGAACAGTGCTAATATAACCAATCGCTTTATCCCCGCACAATTTTTTTTACAGGACCAGAAGTTATGTGTTGCTTTTTCCTTCTTGCATTTAGGATAAAACCCTGTTTCTTCTGAGACGTACTGTGCCCTTTGCGTCTTAGAGATTATTGATCCCTTTAAAAACCTTCAATGTGTTTTTTGTAACTTCGTCATTTCATAGTGTTTTGATGATATTTAAGAAAGATATGTTGGACTGAAGAAGCAATAGTAATGAGGACTGGGTTTGTGTGTTGGCAGGTGAGGACATGGGGCCTGATCCAGACCTACGCTGATGCGCTGTGCTTAGTAAAGCACAGCGTATCAGCGTGCACTCTGCCCGACACTCCCCCTGTGCGAGCGTATTTTCCCTCGCTTATGCCGGCTGAAGGCTACCCTAACTTCAGCCGGCCTAAGCAAGGGAAAATACGCTCACAGAGGAGCATATGCCCGCTAACCCCAACCTCCCTCCCTCCCTCCATCCCTCATTAAACTAACTCCCTCGTACGCTGTAACGTAGTAAGGCTGGGGGGCCTCCAGCGTTACATCTGTCCGGTGCATGCGCAGATCGGCTTTTAAGGCGATCTTACGCTGCTGGCTGGTGTCTTAACGCCAGCCAGCGTAGGTCTGGATCAGGCCCATGGAGAGAAGATAGTGTCTTGCCTACAGATATATGTTAAAGTGGGCAAATCTATAGAAATAAGGCCTATCGGAAGCATGAGCATGAGATAAGATAGCTTTGGGAATAAATCTGAGTTGAGGACTGCATTTTATCCCAGGAGAGACAAGTTCAACGCTTCCCAATTTTGTCATTTTGTAGCAATTTTAGTAATAGTGGGGGTGTAAATGGAGGTAAGGCTTGATGATATATAGATTCCCAAAATTAAATTTTGTGTAGTTCTATTGTAAATTCTTAAAATGAGCAAATTATAAGGGGGAGGATCTCAGATATTTTTATGTTTATTTTGTAACCTTTGAAGGAACCAAATTTATTTATTAAGTAAAAAATGATAGGGATGGAAACTTCTGGATTAGAGACATAAAGAAGCATTAACTTGCATTCTATACCTTTAATCCTGATTCCCCAAAAATCTGACGACTGTCGCAAAGCAGCTGCTAAGGGTTCAATGGCGAACGCAAATAGTGGGGATACAGTGGGCACCCCTGCCTTCTGCCTCTCTGTATAGAGAAAAAGGGAGATGCAGCCATTGGCAACTATCTGTGATTGAGAGGAGCTGTAGAGTGCCTGCAAGACAGCCACAAACTCATCTGGGAAACCAAACTTACTTAGCGTTTCAAACAAATGATCCCATGACACCATGTCAAAGGCTTTCTCTGCATCAACTGACAATAGCATGTTCGAATCAGAGATTTTATGGTCTTGTGAGTATAATACCTAAAACTTTACATACATTTACCACTGAATTTCGGCCCCATATAAATCCTGTCTGGGAACGACTGATGGATTAAAATATTCTACTCCTGATACTACCTCCGTACACACTACACTAGAATTTCACCCCCTGTGGCTACAGGAAGAGGAAAAAAAATCCCCTGGAAATAAGGTAAGAAAATCACCTTTATTACGATATCGCGCTATCGTTCATCGTCTAAAAAATCTATTCAAACAATACCGTGAGCAATCACAGAATATTGTTTGAATTGGTCTTTTCATTGTGTGATTGGACCAATTATTTGGTGAAAAGGTGTAGTGTAGCTTAAGGGTGGGTAATCTTTCCAATCACACAATTAAAAGACACAAGATATCTTACTAGTGTGTACTGTCCAAAGATACTCCAAAATCTTTTAACATGGTCTGTGATTTGATCTTTTGGAGCTCCTAATATGCCAGATCAACAATGGAAAGATATCATTTGTTTCTTGCCTGTGTGTTCTGTGTCTATTAGGAGATCTTTGGACAGTACACACTGCTAAGAGAATTGGTAAAACAGTATTTGGATTGTGTGATTGGAAAGTCACTGACTATAATATCTATGAACACATTGTGTAAGTTCCATGTGTTACACTCCGTAGTAGTTGCACTGGCAGGATCTAGCAGGCTTAGGTTCTATGTGCTGCCTTTTCCCCATCTGTCAGGTAATCACCTGTGGAGGTGTGTCAGGGTTGTCTTGTGATTGGAGGATCCCACCTTAAATACTCCCTGCTCACTTCCACAGGTGTCGGTTATAGCGTCTGGTTCCTGATCGTGCTAGCTGGCTGTCTGAGTGCTTCGTTTGCTTTTTGCATTATCCTGATACCTTGCTTTCCTGGTGTGTACCCCCTTGCTTCCCTCGTACCCTCTGTCTTATTGTTGACCCCCTGTGTGGTGAGGTGCGCGGCAAGAGTAATTCGCTATCCCGCTGGCTCGGACAGGACAGGCTCCGGTCTGTTTACTTGTATGCAAGTGAATTCCATCTCCTTGCTCCGTCTTGTCAGGCGTGTTTGTGAGATCTGCCACATGTTGTGAGCGTTACCTGCGGTTACCATCTTGCAGGGTGTTTGGTTCTTATTACCTGCGGTTACCATCTAGCGGTGTAGTAAGACTCTGTATTTACCTGCTTTGGTCATCTAGCAGTGTCGGAGTTCCGTTCTTAGGTCTCCTGTGTTCCTCGCAGTTGTATCATCTTGCTCGAGTGTGTTAGCCGCCAGTGTGTTTACTGTGTGAGCATTCC
>WWET01000036.1:386594-403663 GCA_011038615.1 Limnodynastes dumerilii | reverse complement strand
GTGTCTCTTCTTTCTGAGTTCTGGGATATGGGAATAGGAACAGCGACGATAGATCTAGTAAAAGTGCACTATTCAAACCCCAAAGTATGCATCAGGCGTGGTGGAATCTCCTTGTGCTGCATCATAGGCCAGTGCACACTGTGTGGATAATATCACACAAGCCAGGGGGAACCTCAGCCACCGAGGGCAGATCTGCACAGGTGTCGTGAATCCCTAGATGTTTCCCTAGCTAACCACATAAGAACTTGGTCAAACTCCAGTTTATGAAGTTTTAGAACTGTTCTAGGTACGTTGTACAGGGCTGTTATAATTTTGTAAAAACTGCCTTATTGTAATCCCCTCCACGTGTGCGGTCTACATTGCAGTATTGTGGTGATTGTGTGATACACGCATCTCATACAATGCTTCAGCAGCATGTGTTCCTTAAAACTTGTAACACACTTTTTCTGAGCTGCACACTCCCCAACACACAACCTCCTGCAATGTGAGATGTTAGGAATGGGGAGAGGGGAGGGGGATTCAGGCTTTTGGCTGTGTCACTAGACTTTGGGGGTGGAGAGGAGAATGAAGTTGACTTGTTTACACTTCTTGTGGCTGTTCCTGACCCACCAACCTCTTTCACGTGAAATCCTCCTCCCAGAAGTTCCTGCCCACCCTGCAATTCTGAAGAACTCTGGGAGGGGACTTTTATTAAATTTTTTGGGAATTTTATTGGGCAAACGAATACGAATGAGAGACTCCCACATCTCCAGAGTGATTTATTTTAAGAAAATTCAATGGTTTTCCTGACTCCAGCAGTCAGAGAGGAGGGTGCTGGCAGGGGATATCTGATACTGTGAATAACACAAGAACCACGTGTGAGGTTATGCTGAAAACAAAGTGCAATTTTGTACCTATAAGTTTATCATAGTCTCTGTAGAAACACGTGAATATTTGGTTGTGTTAATTTAAATAAATAAATCAAACACATTTTCAGCTCATCCATATGGATTCAAACCTGTGCATTCATAAAGTCGGGATCAGAAGAACTGTAGTCCATGTCACTAATAGACTGACTTGGGCTTTTTTGTTAATGCAATTTTAAATGTGACTATTGTAAGCAAGATGATATTTTTTAAATCTAAATGCTTTGGTCATTGTCTCCACTTTTTTTTTTTTTTTTTTTTTTTTTTTTTTTTTTTTTTCTCTCTTTTTTTTTTTTTTTTTTTTTTTTTTTTTCTCGATCAGATTTTATAATTTGTTTTAATGAGGATCTGTGATTATCTTGTGTGGTGAAGTGGCATTGCTTAGTTAAATGCTCCCCTCACACTTAAACTCATAGCTGTACCCTACCTTAACTTTTCAAGGTTGAGCAAAAGCAAATTTGAGGTACCAACTTATGGGCACAGCCTGTCCTATCTCTTGGCTGTCATTGTGCTTTAAGTCTGTATAGAATGTAGTGCACTCCAGTTGGGTAACATGGCTGCATATGCATTAATGGATATCTCTCCACCAGAAATGAGCAGAAAATCTGGTCTCGATATCTGGCCTAGTGTGTAATCCTTGATCAAGCCCTAACAATAGTTAACTTTTTATGAAAAAACAAACCCTAGTATTGAGTTGATCTGTATGATTGGCCTGTAAATCATGTTTATTTGCACTTTGTCTACAACAGCTATGTTTAGATGGGATTGCCATGTCTATCTGTTAGCATATGAAATCTGAAGTTTAGTCTGCATTAAATAGACATAGTGGTTGTCTTGTACAAAATTTAAAGTGTGGTCTTTGGGAATTAATAGCAATTATGGAATTCTCATGGTGTAACCTGAAAATAGAATGAAAATATAGATTTACTAAAATATAGTAAAGATGGGAATATTGCGGTAACTGTAGTAGGTGGTGATTTTCTCATGTGTCTTTGATTTTTAATGTTCTTGCCCTTACTTGATGATATAACATGTTTCATATGTATAATCTGTTCCAACAATCATTTTTGCACTGACCTGAATCCTATTTGCCACTCTGCACAATTGTTTAAACACTATGGTTAGGGTGACAGGCTCTAAAACTGTAGTGTTTGTTTTCTCTAGTAATTATGATGGAGAAATAAATGCAAATATTCTAGGTTCAATAGATAAAGTCAACAGAGTAAAGAAACTTGGTTGGCTCTAGGCCCTGTCAAGTTAGCCCTGATACATTGCATCATGTTTTACACTACACTGTTTAAAGTCATAGTCCTGTCTACAGTTCTTTAATTTCAACATCACTTGCAAACTTCATCAGAAGAGAAACAACTTGGATTTACAGAATTGTTAGCTTTTTATTTTAATGTCAAACTTTGCAATGATCTGTGGCACCATAACGTGTGTTTTACAGCAGTTTCTGCTTTTATGGAAAAGTCATAGTAAATACCTGTAAAGTCTCTAATACCATAAAACTAATGTAAACATGCATAAGGTATAGAACTTAATTTTTTTTTTTTCTATTCACTTCTGGTATTCTAGAACAAGCTGCTAAAGAGGCCTCTCAATGGGGAGGCATGTCATTCTATATTTTCTTCACTATGGGTGGGAATCTGCTTTAGCAGTCTGTGCAGGCTATAGGAATTAACAAACTTAATCAATAGGTGTCTATAACCACATGTCACTTCTGTTTGGATTTGTCATGTGTGTGTTTGACTTGAGAGAGTGCTTTAAAAGGTAAAGATCCCTGCAATATGTTGGTTAGTTTAAAAAAACAACATACAGTATAACACCCCCTTCCCCCACTCCAAAAGTGTGGTTAAACATCACTTCTGGGAACAGTCAATGATTTTTACATGTTGCAGTGTAAAAGTACTGTTTATGGGTACAACTACCAAGCAAAGCTCTTGGGTTTCTATAGCTTTTGAATACATTTTCTGTGTGGCTTAAGCACTTCATGTTTTTCAAAAGGAATATTTTATGTAATAACTAGCCCGTCTTTATTTCACATGGTTAGACCTAAATAAAACTCCCCAAAACATGCATCCAGTTTCTGTCCCCACATTTTTAGTATTTAGCCATAGTACCAAGGTTCTCTGCTTGAAAAAGGTACCTGCTTACAAGATTAATGAAATCAAAGTTGGCATGATTGAGCTAGATTTTACTTTACACCAGGATATCCTAATGTGTTTAGAAATGATACATGGTTTAGTAAACCAAAGTCCCTGTTCTGAATAGGTGCTCTAGTTGCAATGCAAGACAGATGAATCTAAGATTGGGTGATATTTGTTGGATTATACGGAATATCCATGTGGATGGTTGAGTGGCTTATTCATATGCTGCGCAGTTATCATGTCATGACTGGGCCTCATCTGTGGCTGTGTGATTTGTTAGACAGTGTTAATCAAAAACACCCACCTGGTATATCTTGCGATGATGACCCATTTTACTTAACGTGTTCTCTGTCAAACCCTTTTTATGCTGCTCAGGTGATGTGATTGGATGATCAGCCCAAAAAGTGTGGTGTGTACCTAGCTCTAGTGAGTTAAATTGTGTTTAGTTTTTTAGTAATGGTATGGATAATTTATTCAGTTTGCCAGATTTTTAAATCTTTGGTGAAAAAAGATGGTTGCTGCTGCGCAAAACTAGAGGCAAATTCCATAGATGGATCAATAATTCTAAACTTGTACATTGTGTGCAGTATGTTCCCCTTGTGCGTAATTGTATCAGAGCAGGGAACAACTTGTGTAGAAGCCTCTGCTTTGTTATGTTGTGTGCAGGGTGCATCTGTAGATCATCATGGCAGAGTAGAATTGCTGGGCCCCTTCCATATGTTGCTCTGGGGTACGGTGTAAAGATGACTATGTTAAAATTTATGAACTGTATTTCTGATGCCACTATGCTCAAAGTGCAACAGGGTTCTGCTGCTGTGCAGAGGAGATTAAGCTCCCTTCAATTGAGCAATCTTGCATCCTGACCCCTACTTTTAAAACCTCTGCACTGTTCAACTGGATATCTTGGAAGAATGGATGAGCAGTGCTAATGTATCAGCACATTTGTGATTATCTGAATACTGCCACTGTACCAGTAAAAACAAATATAGTGTAACTGGGTTTGAGGGAACAGCAGTGTTCACTTGTGGTAAGTTATGGGAGACATATGTAACTTATGACTTGCTTGACCCACTTGTTAAATAGCTATCATTGGGGTAAGGTGGCCTGTCTGTTCAGAGACTTCCTGTGACTCTTGGGTTCTTGTTACTGAAAGTCCCAGCATGTGCTAACTGCTTAGACATAGCTGATGCCTGGCAAATAATGAGGAGACATGTAGTTTCACAATACCTGGAGTACTAAAGTCTTGCTTACAACTGCTATAAGGAGTTTATGTATTCCATGGGCCTGTGATTAATTGCTGCCTATTTTGAACTTCTACAGATGAGCTCTTGACAGCCCTAACAAGGATAGAGTAGAATAAATATGTTCCAGATGGTTCCACAGCTTGATTGAATAGTAAGAATGTGAGCCCTTAATATGAACAGAAGTCACTTAAAAGTTTGCTTCAAACATTTTCAGGACTTCATAATATTTGTAATGATTTTACACCAAGTCTTGCATGCTACTATCAGTCAAGATTCATGCATGATGTAAACTGAAATTCTGTAGTTTACTTTAGTTTGTTTTGAAGCTTCTGAACAATATCTAAAAAACTTTGTATTGAAATTTATTGTAATGTTTACAAACGGCACAGCAAGCTTTCCTAAGGACTTACTATTTTCATCAGGGTTGTCTAGCTGTCTTACTACGGTTGCATATAGCCTGATCACTCTGCAATAGCTGTCTGAACATGGCCCATGGAGTGTCTGGTAGATATTGCATCATATAGCCTACAGTAGTGTGTAAATTTTCTTTTCTTTCTCCCTGAGATACCCATGCGCCTGTATCGGACTTGGCCAGCCTGTGACTTAATTGTGTTAGGAAGCATTGTCCCACCATACCTTAACTGTTTTGGCCTAGGTGCTACCTGACAAAGCTTGTGGGGGCTCTTAGTATGGAGACACCTGTAGCGCTATAAGTTGGCCAAGCTAGTTGAATATATGATATGCTGAGTATTCTCTTATCCCTATTGGGCTTATTGCTATTATAACCATTTTGCAAGTGTGTGCTTCCACAATTATTTTTCCATAAGTTTCAATTATAGTCCTAGAAGGCACCACAAAAAATGTACATAAGATCTAGTACTAATGCCTAATCACATATAAATGGGGGGTGGGGGGGAAGGGGGTTTGCTGGTATGAACTTTAAAACATATTTTTTTTATTTTTTTTTGGGCTGTTTCATACTTATGACTTTAGAATGGTTTCATAAATCAATTGCTTCTGCCTCTGGAGAAGCAATGGATGTTTCCAGGAGCAAAGGACTGCATGCCAAATGGTAAGTGGTTTTTCTACCATAAGATTCCCTTACCCTCCCATTTCATTAAGCTATCCCTCCCTTCCCCAGAGCCGAACCTTAAAGTCCCTGAAGAATGTTACTCCCTTCTCTGGCGGCTTCTGAAAAGTGAATGAGTAAGTACACGGATCTTAACATTTAAAAAAATAAAGCCTTTTGACTGGCTGCTTTGTCAAAATGGAGACAGCTAAAAATCCATCTTCAGCTGTCTTTAATTCTAAAAGCAGAATTTCAAGGCAACAACTCCCACTGGTAAGGGGGACTCCTCAGACTCCAGGGGTTGTTTACTAAACTGCATAAAAAGGAGTAGTAGGGGTGTTGCCCATAGCAGAGAGCTAGAATTTAAATGTTATGCTGTGGGCAACATCTCTACTTCTCTCTCTGCTGAAAATCTAGCCCCAGGGCCTCTAAAGAAGCAAATCCTGAGACCTAATTTCACCTCGTTTTAACCACTTTATCAAGGGAGATGTGGCTTTAATAGAGTAGGCAATTCCCTGTCTCCTTGGCGTAATGGAAGTTAAGCAATGACTTTCTCTAGGGGCAGAGGGGAGAGACGTGTTTTCAGGTTTGGCTGTTTGTTGCCTTAGCAGCCAACAAAATGTCCTGGTATTGACCAGCTTTCCTTAGGAGTTGGAAGGGTAAAGATGCAACAGAAACATTTGGCGTAAGGTTAAAGTTGCAAACCGCAGAAGCCAATTTGGCTACCTCTTGCCACAATGGCTGGATCACAGAGCATTGCAGAAAAGTGATAAATAATTCCCACTTCTCCACACAGGACCCTCTCCAGAACTAATTGCAATGGCTAATTTGCAGAATTTATTTTCTTCATGCAGGATTGTGTGCCTTATACCTTACCTTAAATATTTCACATGCACAGAGATGTAGCAAAGCCCTTACTGTACAGCTGGCGTTGTTCCTAGCCAACCTACATATCTCATATGCATGATGTGTGGGGAGACTGAACTCTACGGGGAACAGGTCTGTTCTGATGAGTAATTCTTGGTACTGTGCAATTCTCTCTACATAGTACGCACAATTGTTCTAATTGCAGAGGTGAAAATGCAATCACATTGTGCTTCAGTGAGCTCAAAGCCAAGGTGGTGTTCCCTGACCAATTGCCTTTTGTTTAAAATAAGGAGGTGCAAACTGAATAGTTGTACCAAAATGAGATTCAGAGGTAGGGTCTAGGTGGGAGCAGTGGAGTTAATGGACCCCCCTGCCATCTTTTTTTTTTTTTCCCATAAATTATTTTAATGTCCTAAAGTACAACCGCTGATAAAAAATTTCTATCTAATGTGGTGGTTTTTTATAATTTTATTTTCTGCCTGTCGGCATTCAACATATCTTGGCTTTTTTTTTTTTCTTTTTTTTTTTTTCTTCTGGAGACATGGATATCTGGGCATGGACAATCCTGTTTAACCAATTAACAGCAGCAGTGACCTATAGAGAAATGACACCGTAGACAAGACAAACCTGCAGCTTAGTAAATCTGGCCCTTGGTGTCATACAAAATGAGTATGGAGCATTTACTTCTATTTAGAGCATATTTGAGCTTATCTATAACCTTTATCTGTAGCCTACCCTGACACTGTTCTTCAAAGGTATTTATATATTACAACTTTACAACAGTCTTGCAGAAAAAAACACTGTTTTTTGCATTATGCTTCAGTGACTGAAATGCTACGCTGAAAGGCATATGCAGGATAATTAATATGGCTAAAGATAAATGATTGCTGAAATCTTTGTGGGTAACTTATAGAAAAAGCTTGCATATACAAAGCTTTGTCTTTCTGATGGCCAATACATGAATGGTCATTGTATAAGGATTATATGGCCAAAATAGGGTGTTTATTTTAATATAATTACAAGACCTTGGTGTATGATATATCTGAAAAGGCTTTATAAACTTTCCAGGTGAAATAAAGAACTCTCCATGGTAGAGATTTATTTTATTTTTTTAGATCCCTATAACAGAGTTCTCATGGTACTGGTTAATGCCAGATCCTGGCACATCACATGGTTCTGTTAATGAAGGTCTTTCTAATTTAAAGTCCAATGTGAAATGGAGAGACTGAATGATTTTGTTTGGTATGGTAGACCTGGGTATTTACATGATTCTTATCCTTATCTCAATGCCTTTCAGAGCAACCTAGGTTGATTTTACTCAAATCTAGCCAAACACAAAAGTCCCAAAATCACAGGCAGTTCTGTGGTGAATTGGTGCTAGTGCTTACTGGTTTGGGGTGGTTCGGATTCATGGTGGGGTTACCCTCATGCTGTGTACACTCCTCTTTGGTTCCAGCGGGCCTGGCTGTTTTTTTTTTTTTTTTGTTTTTTTTTTTTTAAGGAAATTATGGGGCGATTAATGCTATCCTATCAAAGTGCCACTATTCAGTCCTCTAAAGCCCCATACTTATGGTTCAATGAATCTTGGGGGAACTACATGGTAGAATGAACAGGGCATGTAACTTGGGTTGTATCTAGCCTGTGCATCCATATGTCTTGTATATGCGATGTCGTGTGATCAACTAGGGGCGTAACTAGAACTTTGTGGACCCCATAGCAGAATTTTGAAGGGGGCCTTCTAAGTCGGGAAACAAATACACACGCACCTGTAATATGTATATTGTCCATATTTTTCCAAGGATTCTTCAGTTTCCAACATAGACCATAGCTTGACAAATGGTATGGCAGTCATTTTATGTTAGACACTGAAGTGTCCTAAAAACATTACCCAAATGGTTATTTAACCCAAAACAACCTCAGCACCGGGGGGATTTTACTTACCTCATAACTAAGCTGCCCAAAGCAAAGGCACCTTGTGACTCCTCTACAGTATCTTCTTTGCCATGACACTGATTGCATCATGTACATGTCAGTGCAGAGAATGATAGGCGCCTGTTTCTTAAGCAGCCCTGTGGTCTTGAAGTCTCTGCTGTGCTGCAATAGTCAGGTGAATGGATAGGTCCATAATGTCCTAAAGATGAGAACAATGGGCCGGATCCAGACCTGTGTGTTAGCGTATTTACGCTATCGTAAGTACTATGCACTCCCTTCGTGCAAACATACTTTTTGCTGTTTTATGCTTGTCAATCCCTACCTTACCTTTTCCAGGCGTAACCGTGCACGTATCGGACAGACGTAGCTGCCTAACCCAGCCCATACTGTATGATTTAAATGCCTCACCCTGCCTCCAGTGCGTAGTTTGAGTGTAGTTAAGACTAGCGTATTTTTGGCACGCCTCTGCGTGCATGGTTACTACAGAGTTACGGCTGCCCTCAGTTCCGTGTCGTAGCATGTGCAGAACGTACAATCGGCTGAAATTACACTAGCAGCTAGCATTAAATCACTTGTACATTGGGCCAGACCTACATACACTGCCTCACATACCACACCACTTTATTACCAGCCCATCTCTCTCATCCCAATCCCTGAATACCAGCCTTTTCCTCAAATAACACCACCTGTATGCCAGCCTCAAATGCCACCACCTGGTTACCAGCCCATCTCTCAAATACCACCTTCATAACAGTCTTTCCCTCACATAGCACCCTGTATGCAAGCCTTTTTTAACATACTACCCCTGCATGTCCTCCTCTCCCATAATACCACCCGCTTGTCAGCGGTTTCATCACATTCCACCCCCTGCATGCCAGTCTCATTTCCAAACTACTCACCCCTGTACGCCAGCCTCTCTCTCATACCACCACCTGCTTACGAGCCCTTCTCTGAAATATAACCACCTTCATACCAGCCCTTCCCTCACATACCCCGCTGCATGCAAGATTTTTTCCATACTACCCCCTGTATACCAGCGTCGCTCACTCATACCTCTCACCCTCTACATGCCAGTCTTTCCCATACCACTCAACCCCTGCATGCCAGTCTCTCCCATACTACTCCCTGCATGCCAACCTCTTGCATAATGCTATCTGTATGCCAGTCTTTCATGAAATGCCAATCCCTGCATGCTATTTTCTCTCCCATGCCCTGCATCCACCATGTTTTTCCTCAAATGACTCCCTGCCAATATTTTCTTACTATCTTTACACCTCTTGCAGGCCAGGTTTTTGATAAAATTTATCAAAACTTGGGTCACAGATTATGAAAATTTAGCACAAGGACATTGAAGCAGGGTACATATTGCGCTTTTCAGCAGGTAATTCCAATCACACAATCAAGTTATCTGGTGAAACAGTCTTATCAGTGTGTACTGTCCACAGGGATCCTAGTAGGCGCTGACTGCACTACAAAAAATTTAATGTATCTTACCGTTGAACTGGCCCATTGGGAGCTTCAAAAGATCAGTTTCAAAAGATTTTTGCATATCTTTGGCCACTACACACTGGTAAAACATCTAACAAAACTGTCTTGATTGGAAAGATTTGCTGAAAGGACCAGTGTGTACCTTGTTTTACTGTCAGTGGGCTGGATCCAGACCTTAAGTGCATGAACTTAGTTACTCCTGGGCTAAACCATGTTGATTGCAGGAAAGTCATATTTCATCTGTTGCAAACAGTATTAGTGTTGAGAGGTGATGTTTCCTAACCCAAGTCTAAATAACAGTGTGATATTAAAGCTGGTCAGTATTTGTGTGCAGTAAGCAATTTAAAGATATCTCTGCATGCAAAGAATACAATTAACTTGGCTCCCCCTGAAATCAACATGGTTTAGCCCTTGAGTAACAAAGTTCATGCACTTAACAAGGTCTGGAATCTTTCTTTCCTGGAGTACACTTGAGAAACAGAATAAAAAATATTTAATAGAGGCTTGCATATAACTAAATCCTAGTGGTTGATTCATAACCTTGACGAAATGGGAAGTTAATATTTGGCAGGTTTCTTGGTGTTTGCTTAATGGCAAACTGTATTTTCAGATTTCAACTTCTGCTTAAATTACAATGATTTTTTACTTCTCAGGTGCTGTGTATCAATCACACTTGGCATACAGGTCACATGTCTCCATTGAACCTAGTGCATAGTATCACATTGAGGGAGTTGTGGGGGGGATGTTTATTGACTGCTACTCCCCATCTTGCCAATCTAAACTGACAGGAGAGACACTCACTGTTGTGACCTCCATGTCGTGCAGAATGCACTCTGATAGACTACTTAGTCCAATCACATCAATAGGCTAGTAATTTGTGGGTGATTTTGTGCCAACTATCATGGCATATTAGATTATACAGAGATGTGTATGTGTATGGAGGGATTTAATGCCTCCATATGTATTTTCCTTAAGAGGGAAAATATGCACGGAATCTTAAGGTAACATATGGCACTTGTGGGACAGGATGTGGGAGGAAACGGGACAATACACATGTATCGGCACCTATGGGTTTTTACACTTAATCCGGTTCAATGTGTTTTAACTTGACTAGCTTTATAAACTTCTGTCATAAACTAATTGTTTTAATACTTGGTGTTAATGAAACCATTCTGTTGTGTGTACTTCCTCGAGTCAGCTTTTATGTTTTAGCGTGTATGCATGAACAAAAACTTAATATAATTTTAATATCCAAAAAAGATGAACTGTCCACAAGTAATCAGTGCAGCCTCAAATTTGGTGTCTATTAAAATGCATCAGACCGCATAATTAGAAAAACCAGTGCTGCCCACCTGGCCTCAAAATTACAATTAATATAAATTTACTACATGGGGGAAAGATATCAAAACACTAAAACACATATATGCTTAAATAACCCATATTTATCAAAGGGATTATGCACTTCTAGACTTAAGATTATAAATAAAAAAAAAAAACACTATTTATAATATAGCCGCGCTCAGTATGTAGATTAATTAATCACAGCAGTTAATATGAACACTTATACCCCTTTCACATAACCAAATGTGAAAAACCTGGGTTTTTCCGGGAGAAAGACCGGGTAAAAAAATTAAGCGCACAAACCCGGGAAATTCCCGGGTGTGATGCTTTCACATCACCACTGAATTTCCCAGGTTTTAGTGGCTCAGGGCATGCTGATACTTGTAGTGCTACAATCATCAGCATGCCCAAGGATGGCAGGGCATGCTAGCGCTTGCAGAACCACAAGTGCTAGCATGCCATGTCATCTTACAACAATACACAAATTAATACCCCTCCTAGCAACAAAATAAAATATAGGGCCGGCAACCTCCTATTAAAGACTTAACATTTAATGCCCCTATAAATAAAAAGATTATTTAATAGTCAGAACAATAAGAAAAAAAAATTACGCAAAAAAATACATAAAAAATTAAAAGCATAAAAATAATAAATAGAAAGAAGTACTTACCATCTTGAATAGAATCCCATCTTCCAAGCTTTTAATCTGTGGGGAGGTCTTAGAAAAATAAAAAAAAACCCTATCGACTGACGCAACTTATGTCCTGCACCGCAGGACACCCCGACACTGACATTTTTCTAAGACCTCCCCCGGGGAATTAAAAGCTTGGAAGATGGGATCCTATTAGATGGTAAGTACTTTCAATTTTTATGCTATTTTTATATTTTTTTGTGTTTGGCTTTCACTTTTTTTTTTTATAGGGAGGCATTAAATGTAAGTCTTTTTTAAGGGCAGGGGGTCGGCCCTATATTTTATTTTGTTGCTAGGAGGGGTATTCATTTGTGTATTGTAACGGATGACAGCATGCTAGCACTTGTGGTACTCCAAATGCTAGCATGCCCTACCGTCCTTGGGCATGCTGATTGTAGCACTACAAGCATCAGAATGACCTATACTTGCAAAAAATGTTTGTTTTTACTGTCCGACGCTAAAAACAGATTTGTTTACTGTTGCCATAGCAACAGTAGACAAATCTGAGCCAATTGGGAGGCAAAATGAAAGACCCGGGTTGAAAACAAGCCTGGGCCTTTCACATTGCCACCCTTCCTAGGCTGGACCCGGGAAAAACCCTTTTTGCTGGGGTTGGAATTCCGGGTCTTTTGATCTGGGTCGACCCGAAGTGCACCTTTCACATCACCACCAAATACCCGGGTTTTTCGCGAAAGGGGTATAAAATATACTATCTGATGCTTGGGGGAACTAGGACTCAATAGTATGCAGTAAATATAATCTTGTTGAAACATCCTACTATAGCAGCATCAGTAAAGTTATGTGAAGCGTGCAGGTAATAGATTGTTTGCAGAGAAAGCGTCTGCAGCATAAAGTGGCTTTTATTAGGCTTTGAACATGCATACTGATTTTTAGCCTGCACAAAGTGCAAATGCATTATTGATGTTATAACATTGGTAAACTACTGAGATGCATTCTGGTCAGACTATTTTAATCTGACTCTTTAAGCTTGTCTTACTCATTACCAAGTACTAAATTAACATTATTGTAAATCTTCTGTAAGGTAAAGCTCAACCTGTAACAAGTACTACTGCTTGAACGGTCTTCAGACATTAATTTCTTTACTGATTCGCATTCACGTACTGCCACGCTAGTCACATAAGTATCCATTACTGTTTTATTGCTGGTAGAGTACAGTGCCAATTTGAGCCATTTCTGTATTCAAACCTTCATAGAAAACGGATGCATTCATTCTTTCCTAATTTCATTAGTGGAAATGTGTGTGTTATAGATAGACATATTTATCCACATATTTCTATCCAGCCACATATATACATATACTAGTTTGTTTTTATTCTTACACACTACAATTTATTGCAGCATTTGAACTGACAATAATTGCTTATCAGAAGAAACTCTCATCTCTGTACACACTAAGCAGACTATTTGCTGACGTCTGCAAAACCTTGAATAAGGTACTGGACAGAAACCACAGGAGCAGTTAATGTTTACAAACAGATGTAATGCCACATACCAGTTAATGCTACATCACTGCTAACATTATTGGCTCTTACAATGTAGGAAGAAACAAGCAATATCTCTTTCCAAGCTTAAAGTTGGTAACAGAAAACATGTGGACAAACAAAAGGGGTTTTTTTTTTTCATTTTTCCACTACCAGTACTGGGCTCATAAAACCATAGTAAGGGGCACTTACACAACTAGGTCTCTCTTACATGTTTCAGGAAAACAATATCCAAGGATCTTGCGGCTTGTAACCCAATAGATTAGTGAAAGAGAATCTCCACCGTACCATCACCATTCACACCTGCGTAGTGCACTAACAAGTTAAAATGTCATAAAAACTTCAGCCCCCTTTGTATGGGGTAGCAGTTCCCACTCAGCTGGAAGCTGTTAATGGTTTTTATATGGTACAACTCTGGCCATTTTTTCTTGTCCTCTGTACATATCCATTTACTGCATTCTAGATGTGTTGGTACTTGGATGTTTTGACTGGATCGGCCATCCTTTTGGAAGAGATGATTAAGTTGACTTTTTTTTTTCTTCTGTGTAAATCTCTAACGGTAATTACTCGCTGCAGAAAAAACAGGTATTGTCCCTGGCTGTAATACAGTGGATAATCCATGGCCATGAGGGATGTCGTCCTTTATCTATCTACAAATTTTGATTGTTGTATAGCTCTTAATGAGTTCTAAATTAGTATGGTATCGCTGCATTCATAAATACAGGGGCTGCGGTTGTTGAGTTTACAAAGGACACTTGAAGTAGCACTTTACACTAACTAAACTGCAAGACTTGTGATTACTCCCAAATATATTATCCATACAGTATATGGGAAGTAATTACCCATATTAACTATACAAATAGTAGTTTGTAAGAGTTATGGACATCTACTGCAAGTGGCATTGCAAATTACAACCCAGATATCACTGACTTTGTGGTGTCGTGTTTTTTTTTTTTTTTGGGAAGGTCTTCTAATTTGCTTTTGAATGGCTGGACATTATTTATGGCACTGGGTGTTTAAATCTACATGGTATATCTTTGACAACTTAATTCTTAATGGGAAGGTTTGATTTGAAATAAAAGAAATGACAAATACACTTTACATGAGTCTCCTACAGATCCCCTTAAGTATTGTTGCAATTATAACTTACTGTACGGAAACCTACCATGGTCTTCACTGTTGAATGTGGAGCTGGCTTAATATGTTCTTTCTAGAAACACTTTGGAAAGTAAACACATTTTCAATCTATGCTTTGGTACTATTGCATTTGAGAGTTGTTTAAAAAAAAAAAAAAAGTGCAGTTGTGTTGAATTTGTGAATGGCATTGTGGTGTAACTGTTTAGGTTGCCCAGTTTTCCTGGGTCAGGGTCTGATTTTGTATGTGAACAGTTGGGTGGTTTGCATTGACTATTAATAGCTTTACACCAAGCCTCCTCAAACATTTTTTTCTTTGAACTAGGAATTTCTAAGAAGCTTGTCCCGTGACATACAGGAGTCTAGTTTTGTAACACAGTACTTTGCAACTTGAGTCTACAACCTATGGGGGAGGCCATAAAAAGTGATGGAGTCAGATGTGTTGAGCTTACATTCATGTAAATATTAAAATTCCTGCAGCGGTTTGTAATGCTCTGCCTTCTGCTGTCCAGATCACTATTTAGATACTTGCTGTACTGGATCTAAAAATAGCTTTTGCTATATTAAGACTGTAGCGTTGGGCAGATAATAAACTTTCCAGCAGGCATCTTTACTTGTTTGTGGTCAATGACCCAGAGCATCCATTTGGCAAAGACATGTGCTGGACCTTACTTCCTTGAAATCTAAAGAGGGTGAGATTGCAGGGTTTAGGGGTGTAGAGGTTCCCCCAACTTGAACCTTGAATGCATGACTTTGATATGCTCTTGTACTTTACAAATTTGTGTTAATCAAATCCTTTGTAGAGGAAAAAATTTTAACTTATATTTTTTTTTAATTATACAAATAACAATATAAACAAATCATGCATGTTTAATATGGCCAATAAATAGAATATATGCCTCCTGTATCGTGCTCATCTTTTGGGTCCACACATCTGTTGTAGGTGTCGCCTCTGACTTTACTGAAGCAATTCATGACTTCTGTGTTTTAATGTCCATGCAGAATGAAGCTTCTGGCAAGCTATCTGTAATGTGATCTGCATATTTTTTTTTTTTACAATTCTTTTTATTAGGCAACTCAGTCAATTTTTACATACAGTACAGTAACATGGATATCACATATACTCAGAAATTTGCAGTACCGAATTAAGATAACATCACAACCCAAGAAATACAAAGTTTTGGTTACAATATAAAACCCCATCACCAAGTCCCACATAGCCATATGCATAAAGAGCCAATAAGTATAGTTAGCTTATAACACACTGAGGAAGAGATGACTCCGATTTGAGTTAAAGCCCAGGAGAACACAGCACCGCACACTAAGAGCCAGAAATAAGTATAGGAGGATCATTGTAGTGCAAACGGAGCAAATACCAAGAGGTATCTTTTACACCTAGATGGATATGGTATTGAAGGTCTGCGGACAGCAAATTGATATATGCTTCCCACACATCGAAAAAACCCTCCACCTTTTTCTCTTTATCAGTCAATGTCTCCATCCACTCCATCCTAAAGATGGTGAATAGTTCTTCCTCAAATACAGGGAATAGAACCTGACCCTGACCTGTCCAATTTTGCAGAATGTTTTTTTTAGCAGCGGATGTAAGTGCTAGCGATAATTTCCTACATCCCCTTGCGACCCACTGAGCTTGCGGGAGAATATTAAAAATAGCCCATTCCGCTGTAAAAGGGATATAACTGAGCAGCGATGCTTCTGCATATCGCTTGACTCTGAGCCAGAAATGTCTAACCATAGGGCACTCCCACAAACAGTGAAACAGACCTGCTTCAATAGCGCTACACCTAGGACACATTGATGTATCACCTACCCCCATTATGAATAATCATCGAGGAGACAGGTAAGTTCTATGATATACGTTTAAGTATAGCTCCTGGTATCTACTGGCCCTTAGCAACCTGCAAGATTGAGTCAGTGCTTTCGTCAATACCTCCACCGTAAGCTCAGGGAAAGAGGTCATCCATTGGGATACTCCAGTAGATATCTGGGCATGATCCACCTCCTCGCGGAGCATCCGATAATGTATGGATATAGCTTTAGCGCAAGGCACCGTTTGCGCTAATCTATTATCCAGTTCATTGAACCAATCTAAATCGGACAAACATGTTATCACAGAAGTCACATAGTGTCGCACTTGCAGGAAAGCCATCGGATAACCTCTAACAGTAGGGAATTTCTCAATGGCGTCAGAGAAAGAAAGAGCTGTTTTACGGGGTTTACACACAAAGTGGCCAATATTAAAAGCACCCCCCACTCTCCACAAATTGAAGGGGTAGACGGCTGCACCACGTTGGAAGTCCGGATTCCGAATAAAAGGGAGGAAGAGTGACTTATGTGGATTGAGGCGGTATTTATGACGGAGAATATGCCATAGCCGCCTGGTGTTCCATAGTAAAGGGTTGGACTTGATATCATCCGCAATCTCGTGATCACGTTGATGGAGGAAACACTGAAGACTCATGGATGGTAAAAAACCACCCTCCACCGAGGTACAAGTATACGTTTCTGTGCCATGAAGCCAGTCGCGTATATATCGCAGCCCAGCTGCGTAGTTGTATATCTGAAGGTCCGGAAAATTTATTCCCCCGTTCTCCCTGGATTGACACAGTTTTCTAAGACTTATACGAGATCGACCCCCTTTCCAGAGGAATTTTCTGAAAACAGAATTGAAATACAGTACATCTTTTTTTGTCAGAAGAATGGGAAGGGATTGGAGCAAGTATAA
>WWET01000036.1:352124-363141 GCA_011038615.1 Limnodynastes dumerilii | reverse complement strand
AAAAAAAAAAAAAAAAAAAAACAAACCTGGAAGAAAATGGGTCATTCCACATCAGATCACCCAAAAAATTAAATATCCACCACCCATCAGATTTTTACGAAAATATGTTAGTTAAGAGGATGTCAGATAACTTCTGCCAAATATCTCAACAGTTTGACTTTTAGTTTAATAATTAATTATTTATTTTCAGTGTATTAAATTATTGGGGCTTATTTTTTCCAGTTTATTTGAAGTATCATGGGTGTTAAGGAATCACCACAGAAGTGGGACCCCTAAGGTAACTTTTTGTCCTCAATCCAAATTATTGTATCTGACTTCTGTTTCAAGTTAGTGAGAGCTTTTGGAACAGAATTAAAAATGCTAGGTTAAATCAATGTTATAAATCCCAATTTATTTTAGGTGCTTTAACATAGGTATACATTACCACCACAAGAAAAATCAGTATGGTTTCATAGTCATGAAGAAAAATCATGAAGTTGACATTCGATTACTTTTACACATACATAATTTACACAAACCATGAAATTTAAAAACCATAATAAAAAAGTGAGCAGCCCTCCTATACAGAAACGAAAACTTAACAGAAACTAATGGGTAGGTGATTTCCTTTCCAAACTGAAACTGACAAAGTGAGAGGGAGACAGTCAATCTTGGGAGCTGCTCCTCCAAAGTACACATTTGGTAGTCTTTTAAATGCTTACTGCCATATTGCCATCTAACCAAAATCCACTGGATTACATAGCTGGGACCACTTTATAGATGAAGAAAATGAACTTTTTGCTTCAGAGAAATGAAGTTTCAAAGGTAGCAACCAGTGACTCTGTAACCTGTCTTCTACCATCGTAAAAAGGTTATACTGTGAAGAATTTCAGAAAACCTGCTGTAATCCTTGCCTAACAAAAAAGGAGCCAAAATAAGCTTGAATTGTGTCAAACTGAAGTTGGCAAAAAGAAAATGGTGAGTCCACATCATGGTGGTATTAAGCCAGAACAGAAACTTTGCCTTTTGCCTTAGAACTGTTGATTGTTAGCATTGAAGTTTCGATTTCTTAATCTGTAAAGTGGTTCCAGCTATGTAATCCAGGTTAGATAGTGATATGGCACAGTGGCAAACACATGATATTGAAAGGGGGGTTTCTAAGGCGTGTAATATATGTGGGGTATATTAGCATAGCTGCCAACATATTGGAGCCTGAAAACAGGACAAATCTCCACCCCGTCCTGCTCGAGCTCTGCTCCTGCCCCCACCGTCATGCTGCGCATGGCAAAACAAAGTGTGTATCTTAAGCAATTAGACTGTAATGCCGCAGAAGATGATGTGAAGGACTGTTTAAAGTTGTGAAGAGCTACTTAATATGATGGCAATGTAAAAAAAAAAAAAAAAAATGACAATACTGATAGTATGGTCGTACTATCTGACTGCCAAGACATGTAAGACTTCCATTGACGTTCTCTGTGAAAGCAGGAAGTTTAGAATGTAGATTTTAAAAACCATAAAAAAAATATAAAAAAACACAGGACTTGTTACAGTCGGTTACCAATGCAATTCCTTACTATAGATTTAAGTAAATTTTTTAATGTACTTATTTCACACATTTAAATAGTATTACGTTGAAGGAACATATCTAATAGCAATAGCAGTATATAATGCATTAGTAAAGCACATTATACAATAAACCAGAGCTTGTCCTGTTGAACTTGTTGTGACCCATTCACCATCGCCTATTGCAGAACAGGCCAGGACCATCTTCCTTCATGCGAGTGTGTCTCACATGGCTGTGAAGCCACGCCCCTTCATATTTTCATTCCCCCCCCAATCTGGTTGCCCAGATACCCCCAAGGTGCACCACTGAGGCAGTCGGGATTTAAAAGACTACCAAATGTGCCCTTTGGAGAAGCAGATGCCATGACTGACTATCTTTCTGTCTGTCTCCCAACCCCCCCCCCCTTCTTTCTCTGTCAGTGTCAGTTTGGAAAAGGGAATTGCGTTCTCATCAGTTTTAAGTTTCAGTATAGGAAGATTGCTCACTTTTTTTTTTTTAATATAGTTTTTACATTTTGTGGTTTCTTTTGTAAATTATGTATGTTACAAAAGTAATCAAATGTCAACTTCATGATTTATTTTTTGTCTTAACTATGAAACCGTACCATGCTGGTGTGGTTTTTTATGTATTTTCTGAAATTGTCTAAACCCAATTTTTTTTGTTTTTTTTTGGTTTTTTTTTTTTTCTTTCGTGGTGGTAATGTATACGTTTGTTAAGCACCTAAAATAAATTGGGATATTTAACGTTTATGTGATCTAGCGTTTTTTAATTCTGTTCCAGAAGCTTGTATTTTCACTAATTCAAAACGAAAGTCAGATACAGTAATTTGGTTTGGATTTGGAACAAAAAGTTACCTTACGGGTCCCACTTCTGTGGTGGTTCCTTAATAAACACCCATGATACTTCAAATAAACTGGAATAATTAAGCCACAATTAATAATTTAATACATTGAAAATCAATAAAAAAACTAAACTAAAGGTAAAACTGAGTTATTTGGCAGAAATTGTCTTTTTGACGACTAAAGTATTTTCAGAAAAATCTGCGATTGGGGGTGTGGACACCCCTGGTTGAACTGATGTGGAATGACCCTCATGGGTTGTACAAAAATGTGAATATGGTGTGAATTGAGACCATTTTCAATATTGCAGAGGTGTTCTTGCCAACTGGTTTTAATGAATTTGTAGTTTTCCCTATATATTTGGTACAGGAGCATTTTATCACATACACCATGTTCTTATTACATATTATAAATTCCCTTATGTGATGTTTGCTTGGCACACAAGACATTGTTTTGCAAGCTTGAACACAAACCACATTGAATAAAACCTTTTAATTTTATTGTCTCTATAGCTGGCTATATGTTGGGATGGTTATCGATTCCAACTTTAAGATTGGACTTAAAGATAGTTGCATGGATACATTCTTGGTTACAGCATAGACAACAGAGGGTTGTAGTAAATCGAATCTCTTCTGGGGATGGTAAGGTAACCGGTGGAATACCCCAGGGTTCTGTACTTAGACCAGTGCTATTTAATATCTTTATAGCTGTTATATTACCTGTGGCATTGAGGGGAAAATATGCCTTTTTGCAGATGACCCAAAGATAAGTAACAGAGTAGACATGCCAGGTGGGGTACAGAAAATGAGGGATGATCTAGGTAGACTGGAGGAATGGTCAAATGTGTGGCAACTGCAGTTTAATGCCAAAAAATGCAAAATCATGCACTTGGGGCACAGAAACCCGAAGGATCAATATATCATTAATGGGATTACATTAGAATCTTCTGAGGAGTAATGGGATATAGGAGTCGTTATTTCCAGTGACTTAAAGGTAGCCAAGCAATGTAACAAAGCAATGAAGAAAGGCAAATCAGATGATTGAATGCATAGGGAGAGGAATTGGTAGCAGAAAGAGGTAGTAATACTCCTTTATAGATCATTGGTACAACCTAACCTGGAATACTGTGTTCTGGAGGTCATATCTCCAGAAAGACATAAATACATTAGAGACTGTACAAAGGAGAACAACTAAAATGGTCCATGGCCTGTGTAACAAAGGCTAGAGGAATTAAACCTGCATAGCTTGGAGCAGAGAGGGGGGGGGGGGGCGAGCAGATTTAAAATATCAAGGGTTGTGAGACATGATAGCAGATTTCAAATACATCAAGGGTTGTGACCGGCTAGAGGGTAGCATTTTTCAAAGGAAGAGGTTTAATAGAACACGAGTGCATGAATATAAACTGGAGGGTGGTGGATTCAGAGGAAATGTGCTAAAAATTCACTGAAAGGGTGATAAGTGGAATAGCCTCCCATCTGAGATGATTGAGGCCAATACAGTAGAACAGTTTACAATTTAGGATATCCTTATATTTATCCCAAGCATGTTTAAACAAATTTTGAGGGTAAATAGGGTCTAGGGTCAGTATAGTTTTGAATAAATAAATGGGTAGACTGGATGGGCCATGTGGCTCTTATCTGCCATTACTTTCTATGTTTCAATGATCCCAGCAGGAGGTGGCCCGATATAAGAGGATATTTCCCAGCAGGGAATGGTCCTGTGATCAGTGGAATACTTCTCCTGCAGGTATTGGTATTCCAGAAGAGTGAGGCTTTCAGTTGGCTTATCTTAAAATAGTGGCCAAAGATAATAGGGTGCAATGAAAAACCAGGGACCCTGAATCAAGTAAAAGCAGTTTATGAAACTTAATGCAGTTCTCCCTATTTTTACATAAAGCAATTTATGAATTGTGTAGCATCAAGTATATTGTGTGGTTTGGTTCATGTGCTGAGGCCTCACCAGTGATCACTTCCTTGCATATTGCATGACTTTACCTAATTTTTTTTTTGGGTTGGACCATGGGTGTAGCCAATTGTGGAATTGTTTCATGTTGTACTTGTGGAAATCACTGTAGACCTGAATCAGATATTGAAAATAAGTTACTCCTGGACAAAACCATGTTGATTGCAGGGGGAGTCAAGTTAATTGTATTCTTTGCATGCAGAGATAATATTTGACTCCCCTGAAATCAACATGGTTTATCCTAGGAGTAACTTTCCTCATTTTCAGTCTCTAAATCACGTCCGAGGGGCTGCACAAATATCCATTATAATGTGAGTACATGTGCCCTTTTATAATTACAGTAATTGTTTTTTTTGAGTAACATATATTTACATTAAGTTAATGTAGTAGTTTAGTAATTTGAGAGCTTAATTTTTTTCTTTTCCTAGATGATGATGTTGATTTGGAGGCTTTGGTTAATAATATGAATTCTTCACTGGACAGCATATACTCCACATGCAGCAGGGTGTCAGAATCTGTGCCCCTTATTAAAAATGGTCAGTTAAACTCGAGCAAGCTGTCAAACTCAGGAACAAGCACTCTTCCATCCATGCCACAAAGACAGAAGATGCAGCGCTCTCAACCAATGCAAATTCAAGCTGTAAGGTAGGAAAGGCTGACTGCATTCAAAACCATTACACATACTATGTCTCATGTTAATGCAATAAACCTGAACTTGAGAACTATGCACAGTCTCCTTGTAATCTGTGTTCTATGACCTATGTCTGTGTGCATTGTCTCTCTTGCTTCTTTTAGCCATTGTGCTGGTCTTGATAGATTTTGTATGGCAATAAACATTAGCAAAGGCCTTCTAGTTTTTAAAGATTTCTCTTTCACTTTAAAAGTTCTGTGCACATGAACATGAAAGTGTTCCCATCGACAATGGCCCTATTTCGAGAAGTCCATTCTCTCCCAGCCAGTTCCTAACTAGCTGGGAAATCCATTTTCTGCCTCTGAGGCAAGGCAAACTATCCCTGGAGCACTGAACACAATGCTCTGAATGGTAAGTATCCAAGCTAACCCTCCCTTCCCCGCAGCCTGATACTAACCCTCCCCTAACACAAAGTCCCAAGAGATGTTCGCCTCTCCGGTGGTACCGGTGTATCGTGTCCTGTGGGCGGCACTTGAAAATGAATGGGTGAGTATGTCGATCTGAGCTTAATGTCACTGCAAACTGTGGCCTAACTAGAACACAATTATGAAACACCAGAAGGTGTGTTTTGGCTGCCTTGGCAATTTCAAGCCCTATGGCCAAATTTATGAAGCTACAGGTTTGGAAAAGCGGAAATGTTGCCTATAGCAACCAATCAGATGCTAGCTTTCACTTTTTGCATAATGGAGAATGTCAGCTAAAATCTGGTTGCTATGGGCAACATCTCCTTTTCCAAACATGCAGCTTAGTAATAAACCCAATGTGGTGTGCGCCAATTATCAGAGGGGAAGCACAGAAAGGAATAGTAAATATACTATATAGCCAGAAAACTCCTTGTGAGCGCTGGCTAACAAGGTATGTGCAATACCTCAAAATCAGAACAATTGCCATGCTGGAGATATAGATATGTAGAAAACCAATGGTTCATAAACTACAAAAATGTATTCTAAAAAAACAAATATATAATACATACAATGTTACACACATTATTGATTATGATATTGACATGAATAAAACCTCTAAATCCAAGGCTTGATAGGTAGAAGATGGTAGATGATAACAATAGCAGAGCACACAGCTGGAAAAGTGGAAATGTTGCATATAGCAACCAATCAGATTCTAGCTTTCACTTTTTACATAATGGAGAATGTCAGCAAAAATCTGGTTGCTATGGGCAACATCTCCACTCCAAACACGCAGCTTAGTAAATCCAGCCTCTAATGTGTTTGGGGCTAGCAGCCATAAAAAACTTGACGATTGATTTGTAAATGTCTTCTATGGAATAACCTAAGAATGGTTTTCTTCTGTAGACGTCTCCAGGAGAGTCAACCGCGCACATCATCTTTGCCAGCAATTCCAAATCCTTTTCCAGAGCTCTGCACTCCAGCCAGCTCTCCTGTACTTGCACCAGGATCCTTACCTCAAAACCCAGCCATCAGCACAAAGAGTGTAAGTATCAGAAGTACACATTTAAATGTTCTTGTGTAATTTAGTGCGAAGGACCCTGCACCCAATTGGGATAGGTCTGGAACGTCTTCTGGGAGCATGTTTCTATTAAAACCATCATTTTTTTTTTCTCACTGGTAAAAAAACAAACAAAAACAAACTAATTAATACACATACAACTCTTAGCCTTTCACACATTGCACAAAGCTACTGAAGCAGAATCTATTGTAACATATGGTGATGAGAATTGTCGATCCTTGTTACACCAGATTATATGTGCAGTTTCCATTAAGCACTGAATTCTTAAGTGAAGAAACAATGTTTTATTCAACCAATACAATTTCATGTTACCATATTTTTTTATGCTCCTTAACTTAGTGTCCCGCTCCTTCAGCAAAATACTTAGTAAATTTTTATTAAATCCCGACTGATTGCAACAACATAAATTTATAATATTTTCTTTATGCCCCAATTCAGAATAGTGAATGAGGATGCTTAGCCATGTGGCCAACTTCATGAGCATCACGATGGCCAAGTTAAACTCCTTTTTAAGTCTCAGTGTAGCTTTGTGTACAGAAACTTCCTAGCTAATGAACAATTGGCAAGTTGTGCACCTTGGACTTCATCCTGCAAGTTCTACCCACATGGAGATCCAATCTGGGTGGCTATGCTGACCTAATTTTCCCTGGAAAACCTTCGTGTGCCTTGTCCTTTGGTGATGTGACGGTTGTGTAACGGCTGAGTTTTAATAAAGATGCTGAGGTCATTCTTGTATTGATGATCTTGGTGCATGAAATTGCAAAGTACAGTACCCTAATTGCCACAAAATATTTTTGGCAAGAACAGTCTGGCATAGAGGAACTCTTTCTTTATTTCTTGGCACATTCTCTGGCTTGTGTAAGGATATGGAATAATGTAAAAACTTTCCATAATGTCACTATTGAGAGTTCTCTGCAAACAAGTTACCTTAAACTTGCATATTGTCCACTAAAACAAAAAGGCAATTGTGTATGTCTTTGATGGTTTAAGTGTTTTTATTGCCAGATGCATCCGTGGCGTTTGATTTTTGTGTTTCTTGTTTATAAAAACCATTTAATATAGGTTGTCAAACTGGGTATTTCTCCCCAGGCTAAAATTGGCTAGCTCTCCTTCCACCATATAGTCTCATTGCTAGGAAATATGCAGACTTGTACTTCTCTGACCTAACATCTAAAATGTGTCTGGTTAAAATGAAAAACTTAACTATCTGGCTCAAAAGGGGCAACATCCACTACAGCACTGTCACTAATTGAAATGCCACATTTTCCTGTAAAATGTTGTGTGGTTGCATGGGATAAAATTTCATTTACTTTTTGTTTATGCTTTAAAGATTTATTAACGTGTGTGTGTGTGTGTACACACACTAGCACTTTTAGAAATAATTTTTCACATCCCCATCGGTCCCTGTCCCGTTAGTTCTACATGCGGAGTCGTAACTATGAATTTTGGCACCAGGGGCAAAAACGAAAAATAATGACCCTGAATTCCTAGCCAATTTAACCTTAAATATTAACTTACTAGTGCACTCAAGCTTTGCGCCCCTATCGCACACCTCTGGTTACAGCCCTATCTACATGCCAAGGACACCACACACATAAATTATTCAGCAGCCAATTAACCTACCAGCCTGTTTTTGGAGTGTGGGATGACATTGGAGCACCTGGAGGAAACTCGTAGACACAGGGAGAACATACAAACTCCACACAGATGAGCTTAGTCCACGTACTTGTGACCTCAGTATTGAGACACAAGTGCTACTTACTGAGCCACTGTACTGCCCAGATAAATATTGATGAACCTAAAAAGGTGCAAAACAGTTAAAGGTAGACGTTCATAGTTAACCCTTACTCAGAAGTGTGCGTTTATTTAAAAGATACATATTACAGAATAAATTGTCTTGAGAAAGCGTTTTTGCTTTTCTCTCGTTCAAGCCACTTTGATCTGCTCTCATACCCAGCAGTCCTCATTAGGGCTTACCACTTTAGAAGAGGTTGCCGGCATCACCAGGTGTGGTTTACTGGTACAGTGGTCACTTTTTTTGAAAGACCATCGTACAGCTGTTGAATGGTTGTCGGAAGTTTCCAGTTTTGATATCTGTGATGCAGCTCCTGGAGCCACAAAGTTTTCTGTTCTGAAAAGGTAAGCCTTCACCTAACCTTATTCCTCAGTTCCCCGCAGCCTAAGCCTAACCTTCCACTTCAACCTGTACACTATGTCCCACAGCCTATCCCTCCTAAAGCCCTTATCTCAGCCCTGCTGCAGCCTGAGCCCTGACTTCAGTCCTGCCGCATCTGTTTTTCTATTGGGAATGTGTAGCAGTAGGTACCCACTCACAATAGCAATTGTATCATCAAACCTGATATAGCAGTCATTCAGCTTGTTGCTGTATCATGTTCAAAACTGGGCCACCTGAACCGGTTCCTGGCACCACAATCTGCCATCTTCTAAGTGTGGTGTCCAGTCATTGTTTGTCATTGAACTATTCTTGCAGAGGACTATCTGGCAACATTTATCTGTTGGTACTAGCATTACTACACAGATCTCTGGATGGTTAGAGCAGTGCCATTATTGTAAGGGGGAACTAGTTCCATTAACTCGAATTAATTGATGCTGACTATACAGGGCTCATTGGTTTGTGTTATAATGAAAGGTACTAACTTATAGTTATATAATGTGGATAGGCCTATCAGATAGACAAGATTAAAATTATGGATTTATTGAGAGTTCCATAGCCCTGGACCATTCATTTTTGGGATATTGGTCAACATATGAGTTTGTTGGCACATGGGTTAATGTTGTATAAACAGGAGCTCATTTCTCTATACTTAAGTGTCCTCTTACGCACTTTTTTTTTTTTTTTTTTTTTTTCTTGCCGTTTTTTTTTTTTTTTTTTTTGCTATTTAAGTTTAAATGTTTTTAGTTCTACATTGTTGTGAATTTTAGAGCATTGCAGCACAGTTGGCACATGATATAGTTTACTTCACTCCTTATTTCTGCATATACCTCTGTCTGGTACAACCGCTTTTCCTTGACTAGAATAGATCATGTGCTGGACTTTCCCCATCACAGAGCAGACAATAAAAAGTAGATTGTGTAAAATGGTTACTACGCATGCGCAGTGATTAGAATCAGAAAATTAGGGTTGTGAATCCAGTCCTTTGTTTAAATGTGTCCAAATTATTGACCTGATATATCATGGCGTTTGTGTTTATCACAATGCACTGGGATTTTTTTTTGGGGGGTGGGGAGGGGGAAAGCTGTTAGCATGTGGCTTCAAACTGCAGTTAGTGTAATTATAAGGGCAAGCTGGGGCTCTGATTTTATGTGGTTTAATCAATTTTATTGAAATGTGATTTAATTAAGCCACCCTTTCAGTTGGGTTAGAAATGGCTTGACCTTACACTTTGTCAAAGGAAAATGATACATTTAGGATATTTCACAGCTGTTATCACAAAAATGAAATGGGTGCTTTTGTATGCTAATTCTGCATGTTTTCCCTTCATCACAAGCTATAGGCTGTCACTAATGGAATAATGTATAGATCTTCAATCTGGTTTTGTTAGCACATTGGGAGAGTCAGAATCTTAGACTGGCTGAATTTTGGAACTATTAGTCTTATTTACATTAATATAAAACAATTGGGGTTTAGTCATTTGGCTTATCATATTGCATAGCACATCGCTAAAGTTATGTTTACACAACCAAGTAATAAGAAATAAGAATTGGTTGATATATTTTACACACTTCCACCATTAAAAATGTGATTGTGCTAAACTTGGGGACATGTCTAGAAACAGTTTTTAAACAAAATATATTTCCACTGAACCCCCAAATTATAATGGCTGGTCCTTAACTTTTTATTTTTTTTGCCTTGGCGCTCATAGCCTAAAATGTAAGGAAAATGCATTTGTAGAAGTTTCATAGCTATTTGATGTATTCAGATTTTTTTTTTTTCTTTCTGCAGGGCATGATATAATAATCTGACACTTTCTCATCCATGTGGCAAATCTAAAGTTTAACTATTGCTGCCATTACAAAATAAGTTTTACTGAATACTTGGGTCTGCAGACTTCATAGTAACTATTGAAGTCCAATAGGCTTTACATTTAAGTATTAAGTTGGAAAAATGCAATGTTTTGTAAGATGCAATAATGGAAAATTAACTTTTTGTTAAACCCTGTAAAGTTTTCTATGGAGAATGCCAATATCTTATCCATATTAACTCTTAGTATGTGTTGGCCACAGCTAAGGAACAATTGTGTATTGTGTTTCCCTCCAAGATTTGGCAACCAATGTTTATCATAGTTTGGATGGATTCATAAAACTAAAATGAAATTCAGTTAATTTTTAAGAACTTATGAAGGGCAAGAAAGAAGGTTGGCCATACTTATGTTATGGAATTTCCAACATGTACACAGCAATGGGTTGAAGATTGTTTTTGACTACTGGAAGTCTTGTAGTGACTGGATTCTTAGTCACTGACAAATTAGTATTTCC
>WWET01000036.1:328290-343481 GCA_011038615.1 Limnodynastes dumerilii | reverse complement strand
AAAGAGTTATCAAGCAGATCAGAAGTTCAGATGCTCAAGTTGCATGTGATGACATCAGCTGCTTCCAGGCAGGGCTATTGTGTGAGCAGTTTGGCACAGAAATCAGAATTCAGAATACATGCATGCTTTTGGCAGAGACTCAACACCCTCCCCCTATTTTTTCACTTTGAAGTTTTTTTGTTTTTTTTTTATCTTGTGGGTTTTGGATATTAACATATGTGGGTGGTCATAAAGCAGATTTTTCTCTAGGGTGGGATTTTTCTTATATAAACGCTCCAGGAAAAAAATTGGAAGTCTGCGAGAGTGTGTGGGAAATGATTACATCAGTCAGAGGAGAACTACGATTGGTCTGTAAAATGTGGTTTGATTCACTACCTAAAAGATTGACTGTGTAACCCTTTGAGAGGAGCTCTGGAAGAGTTGCCTGCTTTTTCCCAGGAACAGTGCCATGTAAGACTGGCTACGTGACAGGTACAGTACAGTAATCCGTTGATACTGTGTATACTACCCTGAGTGTGCAGATTTTAGCCTGCAAGAGTGACTTGGAAGGCAGAAAGGAAAAAATAACTTTCAAGAGGCAATATAGACTTAAAAATGCCATCTTGTTCTCCTGACTGCTGCCTGTTACGTGCAGTAGAGGTAAGATTTTCTGTTCCTATTTGATCCTAATAATACCCTCATTAGTTTGTGTTTCACTTGAGTCTAGATGAGTGCATCAGTAAATTGTTTATGCACTTGTATGTTCACCTGTAATTATTTCTGTCTATGGAATATAGATATCATTTTTGTTCATAATGTCACATTCATCCTTGTGTATATAAAATGTTGTATGTTGTGTGCATGTATGTGTTCCATGTCATAACATAGGCAACTTGAGTCTAAATGTGCATACATGTTAATGTACTGTGATTGTAATACTGTGGGTATACTATAGAATTCTGTAGCAGTAATTTGTATGTGCATACCAATGTGTATTATACACATTTTGTGTTCTAGGGGAATATTGTATAATACAGCAGTGCCTGTCCTGTGTTGGTGTAGGGTAATGCATTTGTATTGCGTTTTAACCCTATACAGTATTTCCAGCTCTGCATCTAAATTTCATGAATGCACTGTATATCCAAAAGTAACAATATACTAAAATATCATTGTTCTTGGTATTGTGCTTCAATTTAAACTATAAACCCAAATGGAAAAATCACTTGAAAATTATTAGTTTTTTCCCCAAAAACATTATGAAAAAAAAAACTGTAAAAATTTTCCACTGCAATGTTAGACATACCTTTTTGTAAAAAGTTTACAAGAGGCACTTAATACAGAGAAGAGATGGAATGACTTTAGTTCACAGGATTCTAAAGTTTCAGTCAGTGCTATATATTCATGGCATGATGACATCATTAAGCCAGAAGGCAAAGCAGCAGTATTGTGAATTTATTTTAATGAATCCGAAGGCTATTAAGTGTGTCCTTTGTTGCAGGTTGTAAAAGTCTTTAGTGAAGATGGGACAAGCAAAATGGTGGAGATTCTAGCAGACATGACAGCCAGGGACTTCTGCCAGCTGCTGGTTTACAAAAGTCATTGTGTGGATGATAACAGCTGGACGCTAGTGGAGCACCACCCTCTCCTAGGATTAGGTAGGGATCTGTCAAGGAAGTTGATGAAAGCATATGAGATTGTTTTAGTGTCTGATGTGGGGCTTAATTGTGGATTTTTTTTTTTTTTTTCTCTCCTACTTAACTTTTCGAATGTCACAAACCCCACTTAATAAGTGACTGCAATGGATCCCCTCCATGTTGGTGTTTGGGGATGCCAGTTTTCTATTGACCTGTATTATGCTGCATATTGATATTCTAGACCTTCCTAATGTACAGTAGAAATGTTTGTTTAAGTTAATAGAACACATGAGAAGGGAAAATGGTGTACCTTTTCCTCTATGATGGAAAAGTTACAGAATGGAGGTCAGTGTTGTGTTTCGTATGTTAAACTTTAAACCAAGTGAGCATTATAGGCTTTATTAGCAAACCCCGAAAGAATGAACATCTTGGTTTGCTATAGCTTTTTAAAGGTTTTTATCTTATCTTCTATTTATAAGGCAGCACAAGGTGTCCGCAGTACAGACAACAGGGTAGGGATGGACAGCATAGTACATATTAAAATATAATATAAAAATAAAAATATCAACAATATAAATCACAAATACAATAAAGTATTTTACATCTGTTTATACTTGAGTTAATCTGTTCTCAACTATGAAGTTTATAACTAACGGGCTGCCATTCATAGTGTATAATCTAAGCAATGTTCCTACGATATTGTCTGAAAGTTTTTGGCAAAGCATCTAGAAAATTTTTTAGATTGTTTTTAGTACCTCTGTATGAAGATCTCATTTTTCTCTCTACCATATCCTATGCAATCCTAAAGTCTAATCCTTGTATTTGTGCTACAGTGGAAAATTCAATCTCCTATGTTCCTTGCAACTATGGTATCAGAACACTAAACTAAATCTTATTAGGCCTAAATCATAGTAAATGCTCTAATTACTTCTATAAGGGCTTATGCTTCAAACACATTCTTGCATCATGAATTGAAGCCAAAATTACCTACAGGAGCATAGGCATATGGATATTTAAGGCCTATTAGTAAAAAAAACTGAAGGTGGAGCATATTGAGATGAACGTCTTCCAAAATAAAGTCCTGTCTAGTGACTGGCACTTCTACTAACAGACCATACAATTGTCCATGTAATAAACGTCTATTTTCTAGGAACTACTGCCAACATTTTAGATAATGGAACACTTGAATTACTTTAGATGTTTGAAAGTATGCTTCTAAACTGGTCTACTGTAGCAAAGAATGTTAACTTATGTGTGGATATTTAAAAAAAAAAATGCAGTAATCAAGCCTGCATGACTGACTGTGAAACTACCTTATGACTAATTTTTGTGTTTCAACTAGTGTCTGCTAAAAGTTTATTCTATATTGATCACACTGAATTGCAGGAAAGACCCAGGTCTGATAGCATAAATTGTGATGAATATTAGAGTTTGGTAGTTGCTTACACAATTGTTGTAGAGGATATGGTAAAGGAAAGCAAAATATATATTTCGGCAATAAATTGTTTAAGGCATACCAATAACAAATGTCATTGAGGCTGATACCTTATAGTGGATTTGCTGGTGTAACAAAGCCTTGTGGGATAAGGTGATAAGTGGCAATTAAAATCTAGAAGTTGGTTAATAGAGGGGTATAGCCTGTGTGTTTTTTGTTTTTTTTTGTTTTTTTTTTGAGGGGGGGGGGGTCTCTAGAAAGTTAATTTTTATTCTGCCTTTATTTCTTTTAGTATAGTCCTCTGTCCAGTTTTACACTTCTGGTTTTGCTGCCCAAAGACCAAAAACAAGTAAAAAAAAAATAGTTACTGGTGGTTCTCAAGTATAGAATTAATCACAATTTATATATAGAACATAATACATTTAAGTGGGTCCGCTTTTTATACTTTTGGTAGACATGTATTTCAAATTCACACTATACACCATGGTCTGCTGAAATTCCCCTCTCCACAGCTTTTAAACCATTTAATACTAAGGTCCCCACCCAACCCACAAACAAGGCTTTAAGGGGGTGCCTCCAGATAGCAAACCTAGAAAAGTAATATACCATACTAAATAGAATAAAGCAGTAAAAACTTTCTGATCACAATCTCCATCCCACTAAAATAATTTTTAAAGATCAAGATTTTTTCCTGAAATGTGAAACTGAAACTACTCCTCAAAATAGTATCCCTTTACCTGCACACCTTTTTATAATGTCGACCGTGGTGCATGTTTCACTCAACTGATGAATGTGATGGTTAACACATGTAGATGGAGATAGTGTATGAATGTCTATACAAATAAACTCAACATTGTTTTCCTGACCGCATGGAGGTTGAGATTTTAGTTACTGTCTGGCAGCTCCTGCAGCTGGGCTGAATTGACTGGTGAATGATGACTCCAACTTAAGTGTCAGACTGCCCACTGCAATGACTAATGTCCATAGACATACACAAATGAGCTTGCAAAATTGTTGACTGACTGCTAAAAAGCAGGGAGAGGGTTCTCATGGGACGTTTTTTCTTGCTTACGATTGACAGCCACTACAACTGCAGGTTAAACACAAAGTCCCTGTTAAGCAGCTCTGGGGTATTCTTTTTTCTGGTGCACATATGCACTGTACTCTGCACCTGTTCTAGAAAGGCCTCTTGTCCGAAGGTATAACCATATCTGCATAAAAAGATTTAACACTCCAATTAAACATAACCCAGTACTGTTTAAAATTCCTCTCTGGAGAAACCTAATACTGGTTTTCATTATCGAGTGATTATTTTTTATAATATTTAGATCAGTCTCTACTCCCTGCATTAATGTACTAGTCATTTTTTGTTCGCATGTATTTCATTTTCCCATTTAACATTTCATAATTTACTCCCATTAAACTTGTGCTCATTGCTTAATTAGTGGATGCAATTGGAGTCAGATATGCTATGGTTTTATGAAAGCCAAAAAGATAGTCTTAACAGAGTGGAGAAAGGTAAGGATTGTGTAACTGAAGACTTATAAATATACTAGAAAGTTAACTGCTTTTTAGCTTTGAATATGGTCTTGAACTGATTTAATAATTTGTCTTGCTCTAAGACAAAGGCCTAATATCTCACCAGTATGGACTGAGAACCTGCTGATGAAGTGATTTAAGCTGTTTTTACTTTATGGACAGTAAGCTATTGATAGATTTTATATAACAATCAATTCTTACTTTATGCCACAAAACAGCAGTTGGTGTTGGATATGTAGTCCTTAGTGAAATATATAACCTACATTGTTTGAGTTAATTGGCTGATTTTGATGGATCTTAACATTCAGTTGCAAAGCTACCCTTCTGTAGCATATCTTGTTGTTTGCTATTGACAATGAGTTGACAGGAACACTCTACTTTTCAGTTGCAGGTGATCCAAGGGCCCTGATACCTGATTCTATTTAATCTATCCTTTCAGAGGTGTTCATTCTACACACAATACTACACTTTATATCTTACAGTAACCATGGCCTGTATTATAATACAACTGATTTCCGATGTATATGAGCATCAAAGGTCTCCTCTGTTCTAGTAAATGAAGGATTTATTTATTTATTTTAAACAGACAGCTAATCGTTATACATATCCATTTCGCAGCACAATGCACAGTGAAGGACTAGTATGTAACTATAATTGTCAAGTAGATTACTTGCAAAATTGTATCTAATCACAAATTGTAATTTAGCAACAATGTAGATTTACAATGTAGACTTATTTTCTATATATAGTAAGTGTAGTTGTGGTGTGATAGGCGTTGCTGTGGTAGCTGTCATTACTAAAAGAGACAGCCGTAAAGTAACTTTCAGTTAGCTTTATTTTGGATGACAGGTCTTGTAGAATTTTTATTTTTTATAAATGGGTGAGTATGCGATTCATGAACACGGTGCTCTGGGGATTGATTGCTATGTCTCATCGAGGCCTAAGCATCTGTTTCCCAGCCAGTTCTGATTGAAACAGGACCGTTCGCAAGGGGGACCCACACTTATGATAGACACACTCTTCTCTCGTTGCTTCTGAATGACCAATGACCAGACAAGGGGTTTGTAATTGTACAATAACATTTTACATTCCCAAACACTTTTTAAATCTTAAAATTTGTTTTTTTCCATATAATAGTATCTAGAGATTTGCGTCTTGCCAGGCATAGTAATCTGGTGGTGTCAGACTGCCTAAATTTATATGCCAATGGCCCTGAAATTATGAATGTTCAGTATCCCTGTGGCGTTAGAAATGCTGATTATACTAGATGCCCTAAGGAAACGACTTGCTACAAACTAGTAGTAAACCAGCAGTTTTCCATATTTGACCATTATATTCGTAGTTAAATATAGCTGCTATGTAACCTTTAGTTTTCCTTTTTAAAGACTGTTTAGATGGACCACCTTTATTGCAGATGCCCTGTTTCATAAATACATTAATTTACTTGCATTTTTTAAATGGAATTCTTTACTCCATTTCTTTATTATTTTAGAAAGATGTCTTGAAGACCATGAGCTTGTAGCGAATGTTCAGTCCATGATGCCAAGTGAAAGCAAGTTTCTGTTCCGGAAAAATTATGCAAAATATGAATTTTTTAAAAATCCTGTGGTAAGTTTCTTTTTTTTTTTCTTTGCTACGTCTGCGGTGGGTGACATCTATTAGACTCTGAGGGACATGAGAGACAGCTGATGGCTATTTATTTTGAAAATCTGCTCAATTAGAAAGTTGTGTGGGTTTTTTTTTTTTTTTAAATGAATGGGTAAGTATGCAACTTTAAAAATATATTAGTTTTACGATGCAAGACCTGGCCGGACAGGTTAGTTTGGAAATCTTTAAATTGGGCTGTAGGGGAGGATCCAGCCTAGAAGGAGGAGGGTTAGGGTGAGTATTAGGGGAAAGGTTGGGGAAATACTAACTAGTCAGTGCTTGGGATTTCTCCTGGGATATAGGATTCCTTCATTCCAATGGGGAAGAAATGATCTATATTGCATTTTTTGTCAGAAATGGAGCCAAATGGCCCTGTCGTTTCAACCACCAGTAGTGGGATTATGTTTAAACTCAACAAACATTGTTTCACTCCACTCATGAAGTAGTGCTAGGAGGTTTGCTTTGGATGCTGTCGGTGACCAAGATTTCACAACCTGAGGTTTGACACAAGTGGCTGGTCTAAGGGTCCTTGACACATGAATTTCCAAGGAACCAAAAGACGACTGTACAGACTGCTATTTTTATCTGACGAACATTTTGGGCATCAATCAAAGCACACAGTTGTGTACTCTATCTGCCATAAGGTCAGTACCTTATAGTGAAGAAATGCTTATACCATAGGTCAGACTTGCACAAGGAGATCTCCATGTCCTTGTCTAAGATTTAAACCCATCTAAAAGGCAGCTGAGACTGGGAAACCATTGTGTTTGGAAGAAAAAAGCGTTGATCGCTAACTCCTGGATAGAGCATTGTCAGTTGTTGATCCTGAGAGTATATATACCTCTGCTCCATATAAAGATCAATCTTCCAAACAATTATCAAAGCAATAGATCAAAGTGAGCTTGCAACTGCATACTTAAGAATTTCCCAAGTTAAGTGATGCAAAGCTCAGAGGGGATCTTTGCAGGCCCTTAAATAAGAGAACTGATTCTTAAATGGTCCGCTTATTCCAGCTGAAAAAACTGCATGGGAGTTGCAAGAGCGTTTTACGGAACTTCTTAGGGAACCATAAGGCAGATAACGACAACGAATTGTGTTTTGGGCAACAAGAGAATAGTGTTCTTGAAGTTGATGTGTTGGAAGCAGGAAGGATGGGCAAGTGCGAGTATTTGATAAACTTTGACAAGGGCCACATTTTTGGGATAGTAGATAAGCATCTATAAAAGATCTACCATAGCACAAATTGTTGAAAAATTAACAGTGTTGAACACTATAGAAAAATACCAAGTACACATGTCCACTGACTAAGGCGTGTGCATGCGAGTATCAGAACTGTCCAATGAAAGCAGTTGGCCTAGATTGAATCCTGTCTCCCTCATGTGTAACTGACAGGATGCACTATAGATAAATTGAAGTACTGTAGATATTGTGCTTTGACATGTACCTCCTACTTAAACATTGTTGACCAAATATACCCCTTCATGTCAACAGTTTTCCTTGATAGCAGGATAATTCATCATAGCGCACTACAAAGATTGTTCACAAATGTTTAGATGAACATTATGGCCTTCAAGTTGACGCCTTCAAATTCTCCTGATATCACTCTTATCAAGCATCTGTGAAATTGGAATATGCTAACAGTCTGAGGCATGAAGGTTACACTGCACAACCTACAGGCCTTAGAAGATCTACTGCTAATGCCTTGGTGCTAGACACATTCAGATGCCTTGTAGAGTCCATGCAGGTGGTTTTGGTTGATTGGTCCATGTTCTCTTCGCTGATATAAAGTCTGTTTTATACATGTCTCAGTATATAATTTGCTAATTTTTACAAAAAATCTGGTTTTGCAAACCATGCTTAAATCAGAATATATATTTTAGTATGGCATACCTTGCCAACTGTTGGCTCTTCAGGTGTCCAAGTCCCAGCATGCTTTGTCTTCATGGCTGATACCTGACTAAGCATGCTGGGTATTGACGCATGGAGCCACAAGTTGGTCAGGGTTGATCTATGGAAAATAAAATGAGGGGGAAAACAAATTCTATACGGCACTACTGTGTTTTAATGTATTTTACTGCCATTTGGTTCCAACCTAGCTGTGTAATAAAGTACCATCCAGTTCATAGCAAATTTGACCAGATGGCTGTATTCCAAGATCAGTTTGGTGTTCTTTACCTGTGGACAAACAAGACAATTGTGTGTTTTTGCCCTTGCATTGTGAAATATATAATCTCCTCTTCTCTTGCAGAATTTCTTTCCTGAACAGATGGTTGCTTGGTGTCAGCAGTCAAATGGTAGCATTCCTCAATCTGCACTGTTGCAGGTAAGTAAAAATACTAGTCCATATGTCTATTTTGAAATGGTTCAAAACAGTGTTCTGGTAAACCCTTTTTTAGCACTGTTCTCTATGGTACCTCTAATGGCTTAGAATTCTGTGTATTCATATTTAAAGAATTTGGTGGGATAGTTTAGATGTCCTGTGGGTGGTTTTTCTTTATATATGACATAAAAATTTTGCTTGTCAAGGTGCAGGGTATTTGTTAAAATCCTGGCTCTGTAATGAACTGTTCAGTAATGTCACATTCATAAAATGTCACAATTAACAATAGTTCAGTAGCTATTTAAACTAAGATTTCTTCATGGAAACATAGCCTCTCATACCATGCAAGAACCATTAGGCCAGTCAATCTATAACACTTATACATGACCTATATTGTGCTACTGTTTTTTCTGCTGCTTACTTCTCCCTGTACAACTAAACTTGACTTTGCCTTCTAATTGTTACATTGCTTGCCTAGGTTTAAGATGTCTGTCGTGGCTCCTTGGTCCTAATCCCCTTTAGTAGTAAACTTTTATGCTCAGTCTATATCCAGCATTCATTAGTGTGTTCTGCAAACTAAAGAAGCAAAAATATGAAACTTAAATTTCTATGTACACGTAGCAACTGCTTTTGTTAACACTACTAACAAGATTCATATAAAAAGCAATCTTAGTGCAAGCCATATAGTCTAAATCTTTGCAAAGCAAGTTTTACCACACACTTTGGAGAAAGACCCAGCCATCGGAGGGAGACTGCAGCCAGCCAATAGACTAGCAGCAGGCTCTCCAGCAGAGATTATTGTCCCCAGCCTCTGCTGTGTGGTGCCGATATCTGGACCTTTTCCCAGGAAAATCGCCCCGTTTATCGGCAAGCACGCGCTGAGGAAGCAATCTCATGTGTGTGCCCAGCTTAACTATTGAGGAAATGTAAAACCAGAGGGCATTCCAGCAAAATAAAGTTAAGCCACGTATATAGGGATGCAGATGATATAACCCAATTGTACAAGGCATATGTAGACTACTAAATAGTTGGTAAGTGCAGTTAATTGCTTATTTACAGGTTTTTTTTTTTTTTTTTTTTTTTTCTAATGCTGTCAAAGCATCCAATCTACAGAAGATAATGAAAAAAATAGCTGCTCATTTCTGTTGGCTTAACAATTGGGCTATATTCCTGTCCTTTTGTTGCTTTGTTACAGCCAGCAAATCCGGATCAGGTGATCTCTAGAAAGTTAAGAAACTATCTGACAATGGAAGTTCAAGGTTCATGTACCCAATTAACCACTTAATCTGCTTTAAATTGAAGATAACAAATTTATTCAGCAATATTTATTTATTTTTTTACTCATTGTCATAATATAAAACTTTCTACACTTTATATACACAACAGTTTTCAATGTTCTAATTTCATAGAGCAAGGAATTTGTTTAAAATGTTTAATGTAAAATGTCCAAAAACTTTTATAAAATTACCACTTTAGTAATATTTCCTTACTTTTTGTAGAATTTTTTGAACACTAGCAGTTGTCCAGAAATTCAAGGCTTCTTGTATGTGAAGGATCTTGGAAAGAAGTCCTGGAAAAAATTATTTGTTTGTCTGCGACGATCTGGACTTTATTGTTCCACGAAAGGAACATCCAAGGTATAATATATGAAAAGGTTCTTGCGTGTCTTTAGGAGAAGATATGTTAGTCTTGATTTACGGCATGTGGTGGTTCATTCTGTATTGCTTGCTTTATTTTGCAGTCTGGCTTTGAGTTTCAAGTAACTCTTTAAACCTTTCTCAGCTGGTTCAGTGTTTCTTTTCAGCTAGATGTATATGGTTCTTTACATTACATTTCATTTTAGCGTTAACTTAAATATAAAATATATTGTGCCCAGGGGCCCCCACAAACCTTAATCAAGCACTTTTGAAATAGAGACAGCTGAAAGTTTAAACCGTTTTTTTTTTTTTTTTTTTTTTTTTTGTTTGTGGGTTATAATAAGTAAGTGGGTATGAACTTGCACTGAGTTGGTTCTTTCACCCTTGGTAGATACCCACAAAATTATACTACAGTTAACTAAAAAAAAGGCACCTTCAACATCCAACTAAAGATGACTAAGGAAAATAACCATAACTTTTTATGGTACAGCTGACAAACTTGAAAAGAAAGTTACATTTTATTCCCATGGGTGCCAGACTATAAAGGATTTGTCTGCGTAAGAATCTGTTACACCTGGAATTGTCATTAAGGGATCAATTTAGAGTAACTCCTCCTTTGATTCAGAAATGCAAGGTTCAGGATCCGTATTAAAGTGCAGCATTTTGGATGAGGAAACTCAAGTCAAGAACATCAATTCCCTAGTGGTGATAGCTTAATTATGTACTCTATTAATGACTTGGTATTTTTGTTTGTAAAAGCCTTTTAATACAGAACTTTTATTTAAAACAGGAACCAAGACATCTGCAGGGGATATCAGACTTGGAAGATAGTAATATATATTCTTTGGTAACGTGTAAGAAGCTGTATAATTCGCCAACAGACTTTGGATTTTGTATCAAGGTAACAGAAATGTTTAAATATTGGCTGAAAAATTGTGGTTTATAATTTAACAAAAAATAAGTATAGAAGCTCATTGTGCATTACATACTTCAAACATATATCTTGTGCTTATCAAAATGTAATGATTATGAACCAGATCCAGGGACTTCTCCGTGTGATCTGATCATAAAAACAGTTTTTACGATCTGCGCACATGTCCGAGCTTGTGCTTGCAAGTGGGAGGGGCTTTTATTTGCATATATGTGTGTGTGTGTATATATATATATATATATAATCTCTATCTATCTAGAAGAGTGGAATTGTGCTACATACAGTTTCAGACTTTCAGTATGCTGCCATCTTAATTATAGATAAGAAAATTAAGGCCAAGTACTGTGGTTGGATGTTCATGCGAAGGGAGTGTTCAGAGAAATGCTTGCACAGATGCTTGGATACAGCAAAAAATCCACTATTTGGATCAACAAATGCAGCATGAGCAGTTATCAAACGCAGAGAAGTCTGGTCCTATGTAACTGTCTTCGGGCCATGAAAGTTGAAGACAATATTTTATAGATTTTGATAGGTGACATGATTTCAAACTGGTAATTTGTGGAAGTCAAAATGTCTGAGTGTTTTTACACTGCTAATATTTTTAATGCTGCTTTCACATCACAACAGTGCAAATGAGCTGGGTTTTTCAATCCATCTTATTGCTGATTAAATTGGTGGGTTAAAAAATAAACCCACTTAATTTCAGCTCTGACCTGGAAATTTCAAAGGCCAGAGCTTTTCATATTGCAGGGTTGACATGTCAAATTCTGGGTACCAGATCTGCCCTGACAGTGTGAGGGGCAGCTCCTGGCTGGAAATAATACACAAAGCACTCCCATCACATCTGTTTAGGGGAACATTTCACATTAGACCCAGGTCAAGGCAGAGGGGGACCTTTCACATCACCACCAAAAACCTGGATATAGCCAAGACCCAGGTTTTTAGCAGTGATGGCAGTGTGGTGTATGTAAATATGACGTTTTAAAGTTTTGTCATTTTGGGAAGCGTTATTTCATGGACTTTTCTACAGCCCAACAGAGTCATAACAGATGTTAAAGAGCTGCGATTTCTATGTGCAGAAGATGAACACAGCCGGACATGTTGGATGACTGCTTTCAGACTGTTAAAGGTATCATTACTTCCATAGCACAATACAGATCTTTCATACTGAACACCCAAATCAAGGAGCTTTTGCCCCTTTGGCAGAAAGACGGCTGCAAGAAATCTCAGATGTGGCACTTACCTTAGCGTGACACAAATATTTTGGCAAAAAAAATGTAATAGTTGAAGCTGTAAACCATGTGAACCTTAATATTTTGAGTTCGCACTTTGCACCTTTTAATTGCATACATTCAGTGGTATTTTATGGGCGGTGAGGCAAAATGGGCTGATTTAAAAACGAGTGTTCTATGCACTTTTGACTAACCAGCACTTTAAAATAGGTTTGGAAAATCCCTTAAGATATTTACCATCTTAAAGTCAGTGACAGTCTGAGAGATCATGGGTTAGCTTAACACTGCTGCCTGAATTAACAACCCCAGAAGTTTTGACTACAGCAGTTAGGACAATGTTGAATTTTCTGGGAATTGATTAATTGGTTTCTCAGTGTAGATGTGTATTTTAGATTAATTTATCAATTTTGTTTTCTAACTTTACAGTATGGCACGATTCTATATCAGAACTATCGAATTCCTCAGCAGAAAAGCTTGCACACAAACTTCTCTGCACCAGTAAGTCTATAATGTGCTTGTGGTTACTGACAATGTCGTATTTTTATTTTTATTTTTTTGTGACACTGCTAGCTCATACTGTGTTGATAAAGGCAAAATGTGTCACTTTAAATAGTGAGCCCATCAAGGTCTTTGTGTAACATGTTAGACTACACACCTTTTTGGTCACACCACAATTGGGCACTGCCTTTTATAACTTCAAAAAGACTGCAGTCTTTCGATGTTACAACATGGTAGTCTTGGGTGTATATTGTCAATCAAAATCCTAACATCAATAGGCTTTCAGAAAAAATCTAATGGTTACTCCATTGGTCCGTAACCTGCATTGTGTTGACCCTTGGTCACTATGCATAATTAGAACAAAGTCTATAGTTTAACTTTCAAGTAGTGTTTCAACAGCTCTACATTTTTCTCTAGTATTTGATAGAATTTTTCATGGTTTTTTTTTTTGTTTTTGTTTTTTTAAACCTGTATTTAACTTGACATAGATATGCCCGATTTATATGGCTGGCTTGGAACTGACTTCCTTGATCAGAACTCTTGATTTGCTTTTTTGGTGGGCTATAACGTTACTATGTTGAGAGCCATGTGTTTGGACTATATGTAACAGAATTCCCACTGTTATACTATATAGTATAGCTGTTCCCAATAGAGGACCCACTCCTACATACAGTGAATCCAGAAAGTATTCACAGTGCTTCACTTTTTCCACTTTTTATGTTACAGCCTTATTTCAAAATGGAGTAAATTAATTTTTTCCCTCAAAATTCTACACACAATACCCCATAATGACAACGTGAAAGTTTTTGGGGAGATTTTTGCTAATTAAAATTCAAACTAAGAAATCGCATGTAGAAAAGTATTCGCAGCCTTTGCCATGAAGCTCAAAATTGAGCTCCAGTGCATCCTGTTTGCACTGATCATCCTTGAGATGTTCCTACAGCTTAATTGGAGTCCACCTGTGGTAAATTCTGTTGATTGGACATGATTTGGAAAGGCACACACCTGTCTATATAAGGTCCCACACTTGACAGTGCATGACAGAGCACAAACAAAGCATGAAGTCAAAGAAGTTGTCTGTGGACCTCAGACAGGATTGTCTTAAGGCACAAATCTGGGAAAGGGTACAGAAAAATTTCTGCTGCTTTGAAGGTCCCAATGAGCACAGTGGCCTCCATCATCTGTAAATGGAAGAAGTTCAGAGCTACCAGGACTCTTCCTAGAGCTGGTCGGCTGTCTAAACTGAGCGATCAGGGGAGAAGGGCCCTAGTCAGGGAGGTGATCAAGAACCCAATGGTCACTCTGTCAGAGCTACAGCATTCCTCTGTGGCGAGAGAACCTTCCAGAAGGAACAATCCACCAATCAAGCCTATATGGTAGAGTGGCCAGTTCATTTTGGCAAAGATTGAACTCTTTGGCGTGAATGCCAGGCGTTATGTTTGGAGGAAACCAGGCACCGCTCATCACCAGGCCAACACCATTCCTACAGTGAAGCATGGTGGTGGCAGCATCATGCTGTGGGGATATTTTTCAGCCGCAGGAACTGGGAGACTAGTCAGGATAGAGGAAAAGATGAATGCAGCACTGTACAGAGACATCCTGGATGAAAACCTGCTCCAGAGTGCTCTTGATCTCAGACTGGGGCGACAGTTCATCTTTCAGCTGGGGCAACGGTTCATCTTTCAGCAGGACAACGACCCTAAGCACACAGCCAAGAGTGGCTTCAGGACAACTCTGTGAATGTCCTTGAGTCGCCCAGACTTGAATCATTGAACATCTCTAGAGAGATCTGAAAATGGCTGTGCACCAATGCTTCCCATCCAACTTGAGCTTGAGAGGTGCTGCAAAGAGGAATGGGCGAAACTGCCCAAAGATAGGTGTCAAGCTTGTGGCATCATATTCAAAAATACTTGCGGCTGTAATTGCTGCCAAAGGTGTATCAACAAAGTATTGAGCAAAGTCTGTGAATACCAATGTACGTGTGATTTCTTGTTTTATTTTTTAGAAACTTGCAAAAATCTCAACATTTTTTCATGTTGTCATTATGGGGTATTGTGTGTAGAATTTTGAGGGAAAAAATGAATTCAGTTTTGAAATTAGGCTGTGACATAACAAAAGGTGGAAAAAGTGAAGAGCTGTGATGCACTGTAGTTCTAGGAAGAAACAAAAATAGGGGCACTATTATGAATACAGAAATCATTTTTATTCCAGGAATGCACAATTACTAAAATATACCTCTATATTAAAGGGAGATAATATGTTTATAACATGATTTGTTAATACATGTAACATGCATATAATAGAAATGAATAAAAAACCCTTCTATTCACCAGGGGGGG
>WWET01000036.1:303357-319652 GCA_011038615.1 Limnodynastes dumerilii | reverse complement strand
AGTACTGGGGGGCTGGAGACATGATAGGGATACTGGGGAGGGGCTGGAAACACATGATGGGGTGGGTGGAAAGACGTAGGAATAGTGGTGAGATGAAAAGGAATTATGAAGGAAGGGCATAGAGAGGAGAGGGAGGTGATGATGCTGGGAAGGGGGGGGGGTGAAATATATAGTTTAAATATATACTGTATACATAATGTATACTTAAATATATAAAACTATTTAAGCCTGGATGCACACCTGCGGCCGAATGGGTTAAATTTTTGTGCCCCCAAAAAGTAAAGGTGATACCCCTGGAGTTGTCTCTGCACATGTGTGGACAGACAGTGTTTCTGTGCATCTGTTTCCTGCAGATGACAGTAAAGGGGGTGTGGCTTCATAGGACTCGTTTAAAATCCCACCATAGAGCTGGAAAGAAACACACACAACAAAAGACAGATCCGGCGCTCCAAACAAACATTATATAACAGGAGGAGCAGCATATGTGGACAGCACATCCTTTTACCTAGATCCAGCATCTTTAGACTATGACATAAGTCAGCTTGTCAGCAGCTTCACCACCGCAGTATACACTGAACCAGCTCAAGAGGCTTGTAGTGGACGTGTCATGCGGTGGCGAAGCTGCTGACTATCAAGTCCTCATCGCCTAAAGATGCTGGATCTAGGTAAAAGGACGTGCTGTCCACATATTCTGCTCCAGGGCCGGTGCTATGTCTCTGGGCACACACACACACACGCACCCTACTCCACCCGCACGCTCCTCCATGCCCACCTTTCAAAACATCTGTTTCCTTACCTAACTAGATCTTCTCCCGTCTGACAGTCTTCTGCTCCTCGATGCTTGCTCCTTAAGATGTTGGGCCCGAACCCAGGGAGCAGTGCGGTGGGGAGGAGGAAGGTCCTGCGTCCTGGAAGGGGAGTACTATTTCTTATTATTTATACTATATTTTTTTTTTGTTTTTTTTGAAGAAATGAGGAGGGGGGTCAGAAGGGGACGGTGGGTCGGTCCGGTTTACATGGGGGGCGGGGCTCCCTCCCCAGTAGCAAACACAGGATTTGGCAGGGTGGGGGTGTTTCAAATACCCAATGGATGGATATATCTCTATCCATCCATCAATCCCTATCTCTATCCATCCATCAATCCCTATCTCTATCCCTATCTTACTCACCTGTCTTATCCATCTGTTACTCCTCCGGGACCCGAATCGGCTTTCTCTCCAGGACGCTGGAAAGCAGCATGCCGGGATACCCGCACGAGCGGTAAACTTGAAACTTGCTTTATTCAGAACCCCATTTATGTGGTATGCTGCTTGGCTTCCTGAATGTATTGAATTTTACCTATTTGTTGTTTTTAATAAACTGTATTGCACGATGGAGCGCTTTTATCTTTTATTTCATCTAGCTCTCTCTCTGTGACCGGACTAAGGACTGGTTTACAACAGGGAACTACCCTATACCACATAATTGAGCATGCTCAAAACTTTGACTTTGTGCTATTTTTCCTCTGTGGGCTATCGCAGCTTATACTGGACTGAATAACTAATAACGAACTGAGTTTGCAGTCTTTGATTGCTGTGGTTTTAACTGAATTGGCTGATATTGTTTCTGAATACTCACACATTTTATGTGGGGAGATAATAATTAATGAAGCTCATAATCGGTGATAGCATCGGCTTTTATTACCTTTTTTTTTTGTTTCTGCATATCCATATCTCGTGTCTGTATACCTCTTTACAGTCACGAATTTATTTTTGGTATTAATACTAGCTAAAAATGCAGTTTAGATCCTCTGACCTAATAGATATGCGTTCAGCAGAACTACTTAAGTTCACTGCATTCCCTGTTATAGATTATATTGTACAAGTGGTAGAAAATGAATTTTCTTGGAAGGGGGATTTGTGTATTTTGGAACGACTATGCCAAGGAGATTAGAACCTATTGGGCCTTCAATCTCCTGGAAAGTTACCTTAAACACAAAAAAAAATCCCCAGAGGTCTTAGATTATCCAAAGAACCAGCATATGACTGTACTGACAAAGGTCAGTTTCACACAGATTGGTATCAGGCGCCTGATAATTGCTCCCTTGAGCTCATGCAGCTTCTTATTAGGGAAAAGAAACTTGATCTAATTAAAATAGAGAAACTAAAAAAAAAAAGTCTAGCACCAAATTTGAAAGTATAAAATAAGACCCTGAATTTTTACAAGCCAAATCAGAATTAGAAATTAAACTAGGAAAAATTGAGGAAACAGTTATTAACACTTAAAGGGGCAAATTTCAAAGAGACTTAAGGGACTACCAATTAAACGTTGTTAGGGATTGGACAAAATATAACCTACTACCCGACGGTAAGATCCCAGGAACTAGAAATAGAAATAAAAGTTCTAATTCCCATCGGAATAAAAATGGCAATATTGACCATAAATATCCCCATTATCAAATGAAAGATCCCTCTCATCCTATTCCAAAAACTTCCAAGGTAAAGAATTGGCAGACTAATAATAAAAAAAACCCATATAAAGGGAGGAACTCCAACAATCAGAGAGAGACAATCTCAACAAAGACAGACTGAAAAACCATGGGTTAAAGTCCCTGGAAAAAGGAATGAAAATTCCCATAAGAAAGATACTTACGATATACCTACTTCAAATTAGAACTTTGTATTGAAGTAAATGAATCCCCGAAACACAGTACATCTGGTTTGAATTCAGAAGAATGTCCATCTTCTTTTTTTTTTTTAGTACAGGTTTCCCTAAAGACCATTCCGCCACTGATGTGTCAATCACAATTAGCCTTTCAACCAATGTCAAACAAAAAAAGGCAACTAGAAGGGGGGGGGGAAGAAAGAAGCCCCCTAAATAAAGGTATCTTCAATTTATCTTCTGTGCCTTTAACCAAGACACATGAATTTATTAAGAAAGGGACTATCTTTTGCCCCCCTCCTGTCCCCCTAAAAAATTTAATTTAATAATTGATACCCTTAAATTTTCTATAAATCTGACGGTAAAGCGCCACTTTCTAAAAATGAATTAAAAGAAAGACCCTTCAAATGTAATGACGGATCAGACACAGACCTTTTACATTGAGCTGTTTATGGAACTGCTGAAACAGGATCTGGAAAAATTTTATTATAATCAAACCCAACTTCACATCAACCTTAACAGTTGGGAAAGGAAAGCTCTAAAGATTTGGTCTCTACCCGGAGTGTAGTAATATAACCAGCTGATAAAGGGGGNNNAAAATAAACTCAGAGGCAAGGGGGGGGGGGGGGAATGTTAGCGGTTTTAGACCGGTCCAAGTACATTGTATCACCCAAAAGATGCAGCGATTCTTCAGAGTCCTACCAAAAACTTAAAACAGACCCAACAGAGTTGTTTGTAGCAGAACTTGAGGCCCTGCTTCTTTTGGGTTTATCCAATGGCTGTATTTGTAATGACTAATTCAATTATTTGTTGAATAAACATCCCTGAGTGGCAACCTTCTACCAGTTGCCTAAACTGCATAAAGACAGGCTCAATCCCCCAGACAGACCTATTGTCTCGGGGATTGAGTCTGTCACTTCAAGACTCTCTGAGTTTGTAGATGTACATATAAAAAAATGTTTCACAGCTGGACTCATATATAAAAGACTCCACTCAGTTCCTTCAAATAGTATCTAAAATGAGTTGGGAATCTACGTTTAAATGGTGCACTATAGACATAGAAGCTTCGAAAAGTATTGGAGAGTGATCCTATGGTGTCTGCGGAACTTGCGGACTTCTTCATTGCATGTGCCGCCAATTTTGTCCTCCAGAAAAATTATTTCACCTTTCTGGAGGCGGTGTACCTACAAGTCAGGGGCACCCAATGGGCACAATTTTCGCTCCCAGTTTCGCGAACATTTACTTGGGATACTGGGAGCGAAATTGTGCCCTCGCACACGAACTAAGTTGTCACATATATCACAGATATTTTGGTCGTTATATCGACGACGTGCTGCTGATTTGGGTTGGCACATATGTCCAGTTCAATGCGTTTATAGACTCTAAACATCAATAGTTACGGTCTTAAATTCACCTCAAAGTTTGGGGGTCATCAAATAGAATTTTTGGACTTATATATTAGTGCACCTGATACCTCTGGTAATACAATTTCAAGATGTACTTATTTTAAGGAGGTTGATAGTAATTCATATTTAGAATACAGCAGTTGCCATCTCAAAAGATACGCAGGAACTGTTCGTCTACCGAGAAATTTGAAGAACAATCTCTTGTGTACAAATTAAGACTCAGAGAGAGGAAATATCCCGATACTCTTATCAAGGATAGTTATTTTAGGACCAGAAATTTGGAAAAGGAGTCATTATTGCAGTATAAAAATCAAACTAGGGCCACGACACCCAGCTCTGGTTCAGTTGTACAAATATCCCCTACTAGTCCAGCCTCCACTACATAATTTCTTGATTGTCCCCTTGTTACAGATTTTAATAGTTGTAGTGGACAAATAAACTCTTTAGTTGCCAAACATTGGCCAATTCTTTAACTGAATCCACTTCTATCTCTTCACTTACCAGATAAACCAACAGTAAGTTTTAGAAGGGCGAAGACCCTCAAATCGTATCTAACCCCAACTCTTGTACCACCGGAAAAAGTTTTTATCAGTCTAAATTAAGTGGTTGTTATCCAGGCAATTCCTGCAAAATATGTAAATACATCTCTTTTGATTCTACTGGCACACAAAAACATGAAATGGTACATTTGACGAACTAATTCTACTTTCGTCGTGTACCACCTTCAATGTAAGTGCAAACTATCTTATGTAGGAAAGACCAAACGCCCTCTAAAAATAAGGGCCCTTGAGCACTAACGCAATATCGTTAATAAAAATCTTACACGGTGTCTCACACCACTTTGCCAATGTACATGGGGGTAAAATCGATGGTTTCTCTGTTAGGGCCATCGAGCATGTCACTACGGATGCAATAGGGGGAGGTCGCCTCAACAAATTGTCAAGGAGAGATTGCTACTAGATTTTCACGTTAAACACTATTAATCCATTAGGACTTAACGAAAGTTTCGAATTTACCCCATTCCTATAAACCATTATATTGCTTTAGCGTTAGACTCAACCTCACTTTTTGCTTCTCATTATTGTGTGCTTTTTAACACTGTATGTTTGGAGCTATATAAGCTGATGTTATGTCCCAACATTACATCAGTGTCTTGAAATTTCCTTCCTACATCTCTGGATTTGTCTTGTTGCAATTTTGTAATTCATTAACCCAGGCAGTATACATAGAAAATTCATTATACTTCATTATTTTATATTGCCTATATAGTTATATTTATATGTGCTGTTGTCTTTTAGTCCATAGTGCAGATTTCTTTGGTGTGATGTATTCATTAAAAAATTCTTGCTTTTGGTAGGAAGATGTAATATTTCTTTTACCTTAAAAGGATGTTAAAATTAACCCTTTAAATCTTTTTTTTATTGCATAACTTTACTTGTTCTTGTGTGCAATACACTTACAAGTATTTATTGCTAATTTTTTATTGTGGTATGAGTACTAACTGCCGTTTGTCTGTATTAACCGATACCGTTGTTTTTTTAAATTTATTTATGATTGGAAAATCGCTGCTTATAGATTTTATTGTTGTAAACTTCTCCTCTAATTGGCTTGCAATGTATAGCCTGAGGGTATATAAGCCAACCTATGTAATGTCTCCGAGCCTGTCATTAATCTACTCACCTGTCTTATCCATCTGTTACCCCTCCGGGCCCCAAATCGCTTTCTCTCCAGGATGCTGGGAAGCAACACGCCTGGATACCCGCAGGAGCGGTAAACTTGAAACTTGCTTTATTCAGAACCCCATTTATGTGGTTCGCTCTATCTGGTACGCTGCTTGGCTTCCTGAATGTATTGAATTTTACCTATTTGTTGTTTTTAATAAACTGTATTGCACCATGGAGCGCTTTTCTCAATTTTATCATATATATCCAGACTTCTGAAACGCCCACATTTTATGTTTGCTCACGTAATAAAAAAAAACATGGATATTAGAGGTCTGTCCAGGAGTGGGTTAGATGTGTGTATACATAATGAGTGTGGTCCCCATTGCGAACGGCCCTATTTCGACAGGGCTGTTCCCTCCCAGCCATTTCCGAACTGGCTGGGATATCGATTGTTTATGCCTCGAAGAGGCAGTATTGACAGTATTTGGTACGTGGACTTGCAACGCTATATATCAAAGAACTAATGCAACCATCTCCAACCAGTCTCCTTAACACAGACTTTCCAACATCATCCTTAGGTACAAAATGCTCTGCTCCTGAGCTTCTAACTATTACTATGATAACCACCTGTATATAAAAGAAAAATGTTGTTCAAACATCAGTTAATTCATTGAAACCAGTTGAGTGTGACAGTATAAAGCACAGGAGCAGAGCATTTTGGACCTAATAGAAGGGGTCATGTTGGAGGGTCTGCGTGCATTGCAGATATTTTAGCAAATATGCCCAGTAACCAGTGTAATGGAAGCTGGCATTTGGCACTACAAAGGAGTTTTGAGACTTGGATTGCCTGCATCCTATCTTAAATCTAGCCTTCAGCAAAAATCAGGTGTTGTCATATAAGAGATGTTCTCTAAAACAAAGCACAAATCATTAATTGTCCCAAATATTTGTTGTTATTGGGTGTCATCTGCTGGTAAAGCATACCCCAAAGCTGTAATGGGGAATGACGGTACAATCTCCAAAATATGGATTTATTGTGGAGAATCTGGAACGGTTGAGGAAATATTTTATATAATTACAGTTTTTTCCTTTTTTTAATATGTCACATGGAACACATATGTTTGGAGCAGAAGAGTGTCTTTTATGGCTGTTATAGTCAGCAAGTATAATAAATAATAATATTTGAAAATAAGCCATTTGGTTCGTGGTGTTCTTAGAGAACGCTCAGAAAAATCGCGTTTCTGATAACTTACACAGCAGAACTTGTAATCACACAATGAGGATATGGAATGTTAGGTAAACCCAAGCCTGAAGGTTGTTACTGCTAGCCTGACCCCGTCATGTGGCACTCAGTGCTCCCTGTGTAATCCCTTACAGCACCTCCCGCTATAAACCAGTTGTGTTGCAGCAGGAAGAGGAAACTCGATTACACTGACACGTGGAAAAAGTTTCTTTATAGTGTCAAAACTTCTTAATCCCTCCCCCCAAGGCGGAAAAAAATGAGGCAGGTCTGGAGTGCTTGTAGAGAAGCTAAGGCTTCTCTGTGCCAGACTGGCTTACAGCTTCTCTCCTGAATGGCCTTTGCTGGGGGCAAACATGTCTACAGGAATGACGTGGTGCGACTACTACAAGATGCTTATATGGATCCCCAACTCATGACTCCTCAACATGTGGAAAGAATGAAGAGGAATAGTGGGGACCCTTATTGGTCCAGGTCGGTATTATTTTCCACTTACACTGGTGCGTCGCCCCCAGAGCTTGCCCTCTAAGGTACATCATATATCCTTCTGCTGTGTGTGTATTGACAACCTCTGCTTAGCAGTGCATGCTGGGTCTTGTTGTTCCACGAAACTGAAACGCCTGGCGGTTTCACACTGCCACCAAATACCCGGGTTTTTGCCGAGTCCTGGGTTTTTGGCTAAAAACCCAGGTATTTCGTGCCAGTGTGAAAGGGGTATGACAAATATCTCTACTTTTCTCTTTACAGAAAAGTAGAACTGTTTCTCATAACCAATCATATACTAGCTATTATTTACCCAGGACATTCTAAAAAATAAAACCTAGAATCTGATGGGTTGCTATGGGCAACCAATCATTCTCTTTTCATAAACATTATTTTCATAACAAGATGTAATGCTGTCTGTATTGTATATAGAGAATGGGCCTGATCCAGACCTACGCCGATGCGCTGTGCTTACTAAAGCACAGCGTAACAGCGTCCACTCTCCCCGACCCCCCCCCTGTGCGGGCGTATTTCCCATTGCTTACGCCGGCTGAAGGCTACCCTAACTTCAGCCGGCGTAAGCAATGGGTAATACGCTCGCACACGAGCGTTCCACCGCTAAACCCTTCCTCATTATAATACCTCCCCCCGCCCACCTTCACTAACCTTAACGTAGGGACGCTAGGGGGACACCCCCTCCAGCATCCCTACGCTGTTCCTACGGATGATCGAGCGTTGCTGTAGGTACGCCGGACAACATCTGCCCGGCGCATGCGCAGATTGGCTTTTCAGCCGACCTTACGCTTACGCCCGTCATCCTAGCGACAGCAGGCGTAGGTCTGGATCAAGCCCAATACCCCAAAATTACAGCGTTAAAGTTTTTGGGAGATTTTTGCTAATTTATTAAAAATCAAAACTAAGAAATCACATTTACATAAGTATTCACAGTCTTGCCATGAAGCTCAAAATTAAGCTGAGGTTCATCCTGTTTCCACTGATAATCTTTGAGATGTTCCTACAGCTTAATTGGAGTCCACCTGTGGTAAATTCTGCTGATTGGACATGATTTGGAAAGGCACACATCTGTTTATATAAGGTCCCACACTTGACGTTTGCATGCAGAAAAATATCTGCTGCTTTGAAGGTCCCAATGAGCACAGTGGCCTCCATCATCCATAAATGGAAGAAGTACGGAATTACCAGGACTCTTCCTGGAGCTGGCCATCTCAACTGAGCGATCGGGGAAGAGGGGCCCTAGTCAGGGAGGTGATCAAGAACCCGATGGTCACTCTGTCAGAGCTACAGCATTCCTCTGTGAATAGAGGAGAACCTTCCAGAAGGACAACCATCTCTGCAGCAATCCAGCAATCAGGCCTGTATGGTAGAGAGGCTAGACGGAAGCCACTCCTTAGTAAAAAGCACATGGCAGCCCGACTGAAGTTTGCCAAAATGCACCTGAAGGACTCAGACCATGAGAAACAAATTTTCTGGTCTGATAAGACAAAGGTTGAACTCTTTGGAGTGAATGACAGGCATTGTGTTTGGAGGAAACCAGGCACCGCTCATCAGTGAAGCATAATGGTGGCAGCATCATGCTGTGGGGGTGTTTTTCAGCAGCAGGAACTGGGAGACTAGTCAGGATAGAGGGAAAGATAAATGCAGCAATGTACAGAGACATCCTGGATGAAAACCTGCTCCAGAGCTCTCTTGACTTCAGATTGGAGCGACAGTTCATCTTTCAGCAGAACAACAGCCCTAAGCACACAGCCAAGATATCAAAGCAGTGGCTTCAGGACAACTCTGTGAATGTCATTGAGTGGCCCAGCCAGAGTCCAGACTTGAATCCGATTGTACATCTCTGGAGAGATCTGAAAATGGCTGTGCACCGACGCTTCCCTTCCAACCTGATGGAGTTTGAGAGGTGCAGTAAAGAGGAATGGGCGAAACTGCCCAAAGATAAGAGTGCAAGCTTGGGGCATCATATTCAAAAAGACTTGAGGCTGTAATTGCTGCCAAAGGTGCATCAACAAAGTATTGAGCAAAGTCTGTGAATATACGTATGTACATGTGATTTCTTGTTTTTTGTATTTTTAATAAATTAGCAAAAATCTCCAAAACACTTTTTCACATTGTCATTATGGGGTATTGTGTGTAGAATTTTGAGGGAAAAAATGTATTTATTCCATTTTGGTTTAAGGCTGTAACATAAAAAATATGGAAAAAGTGAAGCGCTGTGAATACTTTCCGGATGTATCTCCGGTACTTGCATTTGATTACGTATTGCTTGTTTTTATCTAATAAACAATACTACACCATGAAGCCCCTCCTTCCTGTTATGGAGTTTAATAGTTGCCACCTTAAAAGGTGAATATCTAACATACCATACTCTGTTTGTAACACTACGCCGCAACTGTTCTGATGAATCCAATTTTGATCAGCAGTCGTCAATATATAGAAACAAATTCTTAGAATTCAATTATCCAAATGAATTAATAATTAAGAATCTAGCTACACAACAGTGTCAAAAGCAGCTGACAGATCAAGAAGGATGAAGATGGAGTAGTGGTCCTTGGATTAGGCAGATAACAAATCATTGCTCACTTTAGTGAGGGCAGTCTCAGTGGAATGCAGGAGCCGGAAACCAGACTGGAGGGGGTCCAAGAGAGATTGGTCAGTGAGGTAGCTGATGAGACAGTAGACTAAGCACTCAAGGAGTTTGGAGGCGATGGGGAGAAGGGATATAGGGTCCAGATTAAGTTTTTTGAGAATGGGAGAGACAATGGCATGCTTAAAAGAGGAGGGGAAGATACTAGATGAGAGAGAGAGAGGTTGAAAAGGTGGGCTAGATGGGAACAGGCAGTGGGAGATAGGTGTTTGAGAAGGTGTGAGGGAATGGAGTCCACAGGGCAAGTTGAGGGTGGTGAAGATATTATAAAGGAGTGAATTTCGTCGCTAGTCGTAGGATGGAAAGAAGAAATCTCAAGATGGTTGCATGGAAGGGGGGCTGGAGAGTTGGGGAGGGATGAAGGAAGCAGGGTGGAGGAGATGTCATTTCTGATAGAGATAATTTTGGATGAGAAGTAGGAGGCAAAGTTGGAAGTGGCGATAGAGGGTGTGATGGAAGGTGGAGGTGGGGTAAGCAGAGTGTTAAAGGTGGCAAAGAGGCGATGGGGGTTGGATGCTTGGAAGATTATGAGAGATTTGAGGAAAATTTGCTTGGCATAGAAACATAGAAAGTGATGGCAGATAAGAGCCACATGGCCCATCTAGTCTGCCCATTTATTTATTCAAAACTATACTGACCCTAGACCCTATTTACCCTCAATTTGGTTTACAATTTAGGATACCCTTATATTTATCCCAAGCATATTTAAATTGGTCTACTGTATTGGCCTCAACCACCTCAGATGGAAGAATATTCCACTTATCTATCACCCTTTCAGTGAAGTAATTTTTCCGCACATTTCCTTTGAATCTACCACCCTCCAGTTTATATTCATGCCCTCGTGTTCTATTACACCTTTTCTTTTGAAAAATGCTACCATCCTCTAGCCGGTCACAACCCTTGATGTATTTGAAAGCTGCAATCATGTCCCCCCTCTCCCTTCTCTGCTCCAAGCTATACATGTTTAGTTCCTCTAGCCTTTCTTGGTATGATTTGTTACAAAGGCCATGGACCATTTTAGTTGCTCTTCTTTGCACAGTCTCTAATGTATTTATGTCTTTCTGGAGATATGGCCTCCAGAACTGAACACAGTATTCTAGGTGAGGGCGTACCAATGCTTTATAAAGGGGCATCACTACTTCTCTCTTTCTGCTACTAATTCCTCTTCCTATGCAACCAAGCATCTGACTTGCCTTTCTCATTGCTTTGTTACATTGATTGGCTACCTTTAAGTCACTGGAAATAATGACTCCTAGATCCCTTTCCTCCTCGGTAGACTCTAATGTAATGCCATTAAGGAAATATTGAGCCTTTAGGTTTTGTGCCCCAAGTGCATGATTTTGCATTTTTTTGGCATTGGGCAAGAGCAGAGAGTAATGAATTAAAGTGGAAGAAGCCAGCAAGGGAGCGAGATTTGCGCCAGAGGCACTCGGCGGTGCAGGAGCATTGTTTTAGGAAGTGTGTGATCTGAGAGTGCCATGGCTGGGGGTTAGAGCAGCGCAGGGAGATGGAGGAAGGGGGACAGGCAGAGTCAAGGGCAGAGGAGTGGGTGGTGGTGATCAGAGAGAGGAAAAGGAGAGATGGAGAAGTCAGTCAGAATGCAGAGGTGGGTGAAGACTAGGTCAAGGGAATGGCCCTGTGTGTGGGTAGGGAAGGTGGTTTAGAGGTGCTGGAGTGGGAAGGGTTATCAACAGGAACGTTGAAGTCACCCAAGATAATGGAAGAGAGGTCAGAGGAGAGATAGTGGGTGAGCCAGGCAACAAAGTTCTCAAAGAACTATGAACAAGGGCCTGGGGTCCGGTAGATTACATCAATGCAGAGGTCTAGGGGACGGAAACGGCAGATGGAGTGGACCTCGAAGGAAGAGAAAATGAGGGAGGGCTCAGAAGGGATAGTGCGGAAAGTGCAGAAGGGAGTAAGGATCAGGCCGACGCCGCCACTATGACGGTTGCTCTGGGAGAGTGGGAGAATGAGAGACCTCCGTAGGCCAGAGCAGCGGGTGAGGTGGTGTCAGTGGGAGAGAGCCATGTTTCTGTGAGAACTAAGAGGTTAAAGGAGTTTGAGATGAACAGATCATGTATGGCTGGGAGCTTGTTACTGATAGATCTTGCATTCCAAAGAGTGCAGGAGAAGGGGAGGGTGGGGGGAGTGGAAATGTGGGTAAGGCTGGCAGGGTTAGATGATCGGGGAGGGGGAAGAGGATTGGGGTGGGGGCGAGAGCAGGGGGGGTTAAGATAGAAATAGGACAGGGAGGGAGTGATAAAGGGTGCAGGGTTCAGGATATAGGAGCTACAAGTCATGATGTGGGGGAGTGAGGAAGGATGTGAAACAAAGAAGTTAAAGTGAGAGATGTGGAGGGCACCTGAGCAGTAAGATATGGAAGTCAGTCAGTCAGTATAAATACAATAGGAGTGGTAGGTAAATTATTATCTCAAAATAATAGAAATAATACAGTAATAACAATGGTCTGAATGAAAATGTCGAAATTACTCCATTCTTTTACACTGTATTTTATATCTAATTATATACTTTTTTAATTCTCGTTTATTTATTTTTACTAATTTATATATGAGCTATGCACTTTATGTGAATCACCAGCTAATGTCAGAGCAATACACTAAGAACTAATGTAATGTTATGTGCCAAAAATTGATTTGTACAATGTGTGTCAACATACAATTAGTGCTTTTTCTAGAGCAGATTTGAATTATGTATGGTAAAGAAATCGAGTTATATGGAATTATTAGTGGTTTGCTTGTATATCAATTGATTGTGCCTTAGAACCAAGTATACAAATAATGATGTTCTATCTAATAGGGAGTTGATGTAAAGCAACCATCTATAAGTCATAGAAATGTACTATGTTTAATCTAACATTGTTTATGCTGTACCCATGGAAACCAGTTGCCGTATACAGAAGCAGTGTTTATAAGTAACAGCTTTTTTACCTGCTCGTAATTTTATCAACTTAAGATATTTAATCTGGCATTAACTTTATTAGTGTTCAGCCTGTCTTATAATGTGATATTTAAAAGTTGTAAGAGTAGCAAAAATTAGTTAGTTTTTATTGGTCACTACTCAACGTTGTCCTTCTGAGCGAGTGGTATAAAACAAACGACAATAGCAAGTTTCCTCCACTCCCTGAAGAAGTCGTGACGAAACGCGTACAGCAGAGACTTGGAAGTCCGATCTTGGGAGTCTAACAGCTGATCAAAAGTTTTGCCGAATTCACTCCAGGATGCTGGTAATGTTGTAAACCGCTTCTATATGCATCGCTGTGGAATATATTTTGATGTGCTCTGAATCAAAGTTTTATCTGCTACGAGGCTTTCTTGATGTGCAGAGGCACTGATATCACACTACGAGGCCCCCCTCTATGTTTCTTTTGAGAGAGATATATACTGTCAAAATTATGGGTCTGGGTTTGGCACATACTGTAATATATAAAGCCTTATATTGAGCCTAGCACTCAACACTGAGATCAAGGAGAACCTTAATGTATTTCCCAATGTATTGCAAAAAAGTCTCAAAAAAGTCTCTGCCAGGTCTTGTCTATAATATCTTAGAAGAATATGTAGCTCACAGTTTCGAAGTTCAAGAAGAAGGTGCTGTCCAAGGTTGCCTCAGATCAATCATTCATTAGTTCTGGAAGATATAAGCTCCCGAAGGCAGTCTAGCAATGTAGAAGATAAAGTGGACAGACCATTTGCTGTTAGCATCTGCAGCGTGCACGGTCTTTGGCGGCGTCTCTTTCCCGGTCTAAAGCCTTCAAGCCTCGTTTTCCGTTCCGCTTTAGGGTGCATTCCAGCTTCCCACTAGGATAGGTGAAAACTCAGGACATCCACTGGTTTAGGGGCAAGGGCCCAAGGTGTGTGTTCAAAAAAACACAGTAGCAGAGTATATCCAACGTGTTTCGGCCAAGCACTGGCCTTTTTCAAGGTTATACCCACTCTAGTCTCTGCTACCTATTTATAGAGATCTTCATAAATGTCCTCTATTTCAGTTGGTTCTCTCAAATAGTTCATGATTGGTCAGTTAGTCAGGGTAAATATTATTGTTAACCCCGATTATCTCCATTAGAACAGAGATTGTAATCATATACATTGCAACTAGTGACAATGTTGAAATAAAACATGTATATACTGCAAGAAATATTTAGACTTCACAGAATAAATAAATATATATAAATATGCAGACTAAAAATATATACAAATAAATGGATACATATAGTTCATCAGAAATATAAAAAACGGATGATCCGCTGGAATAAATATATACCTTCTAATAAGATAAAATTGGTATTAAAAGCCCTGGTGATAATAAAGGAATTATAGAGTAAGAGATCCATGATAGCTGGGTAAGAACAACTGTAAAACCACTACAACTATGCAATAAATTAATGAGGAATTTTACGCGATATATATATTAAAATACCTTGTTAAAAATCACAGAGGTGTAAGTTTTTCCTTTAAAATTTATAAAGACCTATAAATACCATTTGACTTCAAAGTCTGCATTTAGGCCTTTTGGTTGTAGAGTATACATTAATGAACTTTAATAATTGGACATCATTAATGACATTTTAACATAAATGACAAGATGACTTATAATAACCAATGAGAAATTTATTAACACTAACATGCCCACACTAATCCCCAATATTAGAGCACCATTAGTATTTACCATACATACAATAATACATAAAGAAATTACGGGCATAATACATTATTTAACATAAATGACATTGCATAATATGACATTAATGGACAACATTTATTAAATATAAGGGATACAATTAAACGTATTATTTTAATTGATTTACATTACATACATATGCTTTGTAGATGGCCCATTAACTACAGCGATTTTTTATCATAAACTACGGCGAGTTTTACAATAACTCACCGTAGTTTAAGTGAAAGTCGCTGTAGTTTAATCGAAAGCCCATAGTAAAAATGACAATTTTATTTTAAAAAATCTCTGCCAAACTACAGCGATGTCCATCGATTTTTAGGGGTGATTTAACTCGCCCCTTAGAAAATCTGGCCCAGGTCCTGGGAAACAGCACCTCTCAACTCCCATGAAATCAACATGGTTTTATCCAGGAGTAACTTTCCTCTCTTATTTTCAATCTCTGAATCAGGTCCTATCTATCTATCTATCTATCTATCTATCTATCTATCTATCTATCTATCTATCTATCTATCATATATAATCTATAGCTATAATCAGTGTGACCACAAGAGGGAGCTCTAGGTTTCCAGTTGGTTTCCAAAATATGGACCGTATTCACACTTAAAAGTAAAATTGCGAACTTACCTAAATAGACACGTGAAAAATCGATCCAGAGAAAAGAAAGAAACCGATTATCCGCGCCCCCCTGGACTTAAGTCTTTCCTGCGTATAATTAGGCACATGCAGACTTTACAAGCTGTGAATCAGTCATGAGTAATGGTGCTTAAAATTGCTTTTGATTCAGAGGTATTTAACTAAACGCACTGATTAGGCTCTGGAAAAGTGAAATAATTTTTATTTCTAAAAACATCAAGAAGCATCATTAACATTTAATAAATAAAACAAGAAGCAAAAATAAACATGACACTTTACAAAACACAAACAGATACTGTATGAAGTTATACAAATAATGATCCAATACATATTAAAAGTTTAATAAAACATTTAGAAAAGAATCATTTAAAAAAATAAAATCCAAATAAACAACCACTATAGTTAATTGTATTTGTTACATTTTTTTAGGTAATTAGTTAAAAAAAAACATTATCAAACTATACACAAAAAATAGCAACTTTACATGGTTAAAGTCTAGCACAAAATGTGAAATTTTATAAACACATCCATTGATTAAAAACATGCACTGCTAAAAGGTATTATTCTAAATACTTCTATATACTTCTAAATGCAGTAAGTGTATTTCACTGAGAGATAATAAACATAACCAGTAGGTATTTCTGCAAAATGTTCAAAATGGTGTGAGTTATGGATAGAGGAGTAAGTAAATTAATAAAGACCCCACAGACTCCCTATTAATCTTCTATTTATTTAAGTTAGTATTCCCCGCCCCCTCTCTCTCTCTCTCTCTCTCTCTCTCTCTCTCTCTCTCCCTCTCCCTACTCTTTTCTCTCTAGCTCTCTTTCATCAGTCTCATATTTCTTTCCCCCCCCTCTCTCTCATTTCTC
>WWET01000036.1:276486-288116 GCA_011038615.1 Limnodynastes dumerilii | reverse complement strand
AGGGAAATGAGGGAAAGTGGGCGCGGGCTGACACTTAGGATCTTAAATGAACGCTCCCACGTCAGTTAAGATCCCAAATGACATCGTATAGTTAAGGCAATTCAATGGTGGTCTAAGTTTAAGATCCACCGCTGTTTGCAAGGGGAGTGTCTGGTTTTGCAGTGGGCTGGAACCTGCTAAGATCTTAGCTAAGGTGCGTATATTTGCGATCTTTTCGCAATCGCATCTCTGAATCAGCCCCATTATCCTATCTTTTTAGGTGACTTTAACATAGTCTCAGGACTTAAGTTAAATAAATCACCTCCCAGGGCATAGCATGGGCTAGCGTGGAGTAAGGCAGCACATCGCCTGAGCACCAACAGTATCCTGTAGAAAATCCTTTTTTAGTTGTTCCAATGGTGATCTGAACCATGTCTCTTTTGTTAGTGCCGATGGTTAGACAATTTTGGCTGTTTGCTGCATCTATGTCATTCCCTCCTTTCTCAGAGCTTGTCAGTGTTGGTAGCACAGTGGCACTAAGCAGACAGTGTTGTCTTAGTGCAGGTCCCTCTTGCAGTGTTAGTTAGTGGTAATGGAGATGTGGACAGCAGGGAAGGAGTATTTTCACAATTCTTTATTCTGCAGGCCTCCTCTTCTCCTCTATGGTGGTGCTCCATCGCCATGCAGGGGTTGTTCCTACTGTGAGACAACTCTTCTGCATCTTTTCTTACCACAGCAGCTAAGATTTGACATTGCTTTAGGCTCGATCTTTGTTTGTCCTGATGATTCCACTTATAGAGCGCAGCTGCTCAGTATGTAGCCAAGTTTTACATTTTTATACCTTTCATTTCCCACTTGCTTAAGTATACCTGTATCTCCCTGTATTTGCTTTGATTTTCATGGGAAAATCTGGCAATGCTGTGGCTAAATCAGAGCATTATGCTTGTCAGTCCACCAACATGAATTTCCCAACTTACCTAGTTCAATCAAGGTGGCGGAGCCGTAGAAGAACAAGGAAACAGAAAATACAGCTCTTACTCATCAAATTCTGTCCATCTATTTCACTAAGAAAGTGCTCATGGGAAAATAGGGGAGATTCAGATGGACCTGTGAGTTGAGGAAACAAAGCACTGTGTCTCTGCTACTGAGTATCTCACTGCCCTGATGCCTTCCCAGATTGCTACACTGATTGTGGAGGTCACACAGTGCAGGTTGAATGTGTAGGGACAGCTCCAGCCATAGGCAGGGTCGGACTGGGGCATGAAGGGCCAACCAGGGAATACTGTGATGGGAGCCCACCACATAGTCAATGGGTTTGGTCAAAAAGTCATTGCTGGAGGATGCTTGTATCAATGAAACTTGCAAATAAACGGTTTCATCTGTGTGAAAAGCGTTATACTATTACTTTTCAGTTACAGTGACCCATATAATTACAGTGAGTATCCTACTGAACACAAGGCAGAGAACATACTACTGATCACCATACAATAAGGACAACTTAAGATAATAGCAACTTCATGCTAGTTACTGCCATACAATACAGACTATATCCTAGCTATTGTACTATTAAAATGCAAACCCTATCTCCTCATGTACTAATATTCATCACCCTTACTATAAAGATATATTCAAATACTGGCTCATTACAATGGTTGTGTGTAACAAACAGTCAATATTTACAAAATACAAGGTATCATTATCTCCTCATTGCAACATTATAGACACATTGGGCCTGATCCAGAGCTACGAAAATTCGCACGGCGGGCGAATGCGTACGTTCGACCGTGCAAATAAACATGCACGCCCCTAACACTCCCATAGTAAAGTACCTGCTTACGGCGCCTATACCCTACACTGGGTACGACCGTCGGCCGTACGAAATTTCGCACAGAATACGCTGAGCGTACGGGCTTAGCACGCCCATACTGTACAATTTAAATGGCTATCCCCGCCTCCCTGTAGTAAAACGGGCGCCCAGCCGACCATCGTAAAAAAAATACGCCCAGCGAGCGAAAAATACGCTAACGATACGCCCGCTATTCGCTCATGACGCTCAGGCGACCGGAAGCTGTCATACTGGGCATGAGCATTGCGAATTTTTTGCCGAAAATTCGCATACGATGAGCGTACGCTCGCTTGCGAGCGTTGCTCTGGATCAGGCCCCAAATCCCATCCACTGCCTAGCAGTAATGTGATCCATAGCGTTACTAAGGGTGGGGTGGGGCTTGCTTACATAAATTACACATAAATTACACCACCAAGCCCCAAACATCCTTAGTAATGCTATGGATCTCATTATTGATAGGCAGGGGGCGGGACTTCAGGCAGTGATTTGCATTCACGCACTGCCTCAACCCCACCCCCTTAATGTTGTCTCTTTCTTCTCTCCAAGATCTCACGACAACTATGCATAAAAAGTTTTTTCTTTATCTTTTACGAGGTTACACAGTGCAGCAAACAATGGCCCAGATCCGGAGCTACAGCCAACAGGGGAATTACGTACATGTCGTACGTAATTCCCCTGTTCATGCGCACAACCTTCTTACGACGCCATAAGGGACAGCTTATGTAATGTACGTTACGTACGCCGGCTCTTCCAAAAAGTGGGCTTTCCCCCCCATTACGCATATCGTATCTCCGTCGTAAAGGCGGAGATAGACATGCTAATTAGGGGAAGGGGCGGGGGAAGCCCCATTACGATCAGCTATTCAACCGTAAGAAGTTAGGGTAGGAATCTGGACACGTAAGTGTTTTACTACCGACAGCTGGGAATGCACACTACGATTCAAGCCGTACTGACCTCGGTCGGTACTAAGGCGCCTGTAGGTCAGGATCCAGCCCACCCCCGCCCCCCTCCCCTGTAGCCCCGCCGCTGCTCTTCTCCTGTGCGGCGGGACGCAGGCTCTATGACGTTGCGTGACCCCAGGCAGCGGCATCCCCAGCCACAACCAGCTCTGCAGCGCGGGGGGTGCAGGCTTCTAAGAAAAGTCTCCACCCCCCTGCAAAAAGGGGTGGAGATTCCCCCGGCTCCCCGGTGGGCCAGTCTGACGCTGGCCATAGGCGTATCTATAATGGGGGCAGGGTGTACACTCAAAACAGGAGGCCCTGTGGCATTCATCCTGCACCCAGGGTTGGCAGGGGAAGAGGGGCCATTCAGCATCTATTTCTTCCCTCTGAGATCTTCCGGAGGGAAGAAATAGATGCTGAATGAACCCCCCTTCCCTGCGGTGGGACTGTCCCTATTCGCGGGCACAGTTAGGCCCCGCCCATTTTTAAGTATGCAAATCGAGACAATCTTGTCTCAGGGTAGGGGGGGGGGAGGCATGTACAAATCCTGCACAAGGGCCTCCTCACTTCTTAAAGCACCCCTGGCTCCAGCATAACAGCTTGCGTTTGGTTGAGCTTCCAGAGCAGGTTGGAGTCTTTCTTGGAATACTGACTTCTTGAGGAATTCAGCGAGGGTCTATATTCTTTTTCAATGTATGGATAGGGCTGATCTCTCCCATCTCAACCTCCTTCACCAGGAGCACCTAAGCACATCCTAATTGCTAAGTTTCTACAGTTTCCGGGTTGGGATGTCTTGCTGCATCTGACCAGGATTAAAGGCCCTATAAAATTTTAAGTTGTTTCCATCTACCCTGGTTTTGTTATTAAAATTCAGAAATTGCAGCCTTAATTTACCCGGGCTAAGTAGAGTTACAATTCCCTTATGCTATGCTATATCAGGCACACCTATGGGTGGGGACAGAATTTTCTACTCGCTTTTTCACAAGCTCCCAAGAAGCCATTAACTTACTAGAGAGACGTCTTTCTTATAAGGACGTACTCCCCTGTATTCTCCAGACTTCCCCATAATGTCAGCCTCCACGTCTGCCCCCTTAATGTCAGCCTCCATGTCTGCCCCTTAATGTCAGCCTCCATGTCTGCCCCTTAATGTCAGCCTCCATGTCTGCCCCTTATTGCCAGCCTCTATATCTAACCCTTAATGCCAGCCTCACTTACTCACTTACCTTTGATGTATTCAATCTTCCTCCGTGGTGCTCCTGTCCGGCTCTCCCTCTCCCTGGCATCTGCTCTGCATGTCACATGATCGCTGGTAATACAGGGCTCCTACGGGAGCCCTGTAGGACAAAATCTTTTTACTTGAATGGCAGTGACTGTATAACTTAGGGTCACTGCCATTCAGTAACAGGTTTGGTCCTACAGGACTCCCATAGGAGCCCTGTATTACCTGTACTGCGCTCTGTGAAAAGCCACTGCCGCATAGGCAGTGGCTTTTTAAAAAAAAAACTTTGTCCCAGGAGATCTCCCAGGATTCCGGGAGAGTCGGCAACCAAGCATTAAAAAAGGTATTTTATATTGCAGGAACAGATCTAATAGCAATAGCAGTATACAATGCATTAGTAGAGCACATTACACAATGGACCAGAGCTTATATCAGTGCATAAGCACTGTTGAATATGTTGTGACACATTTACCATCCTCATCTGCTTTCCTATTGCAGCACAGGCCAGGACCATCATCCTCCATGACAGTCTACCCCACACGGCCGCTAGACCACGCCACTTTCACGGCACCCGCAAAGCCACACCCCCCTTTTAAAATTTTCATCAGGAGACGTGGAGGAGGCCGTAGGAGGCTGTAGGAGGCCAACAACCCAGCATCAGGACCACTACCTCCGCCTTTGTGCAAGGAGGAACAAGAGGAGCAGTGCCACAGCCCTGCAAAATGACCTCCAACAGGCTACAAATGTGCATGTGTCTGCTCAAACGGTCAGAAACAGACTCCATGAGGGTGGTATGAGGGCCCGACATCCACAGGTGGGGGTTGTGCTTACAGCCCAACACCGTGCAGGACGTTTGGCATTTTGACATTTGCCAGAGAACACCAAGATTGGCAAATTCGCCACTGGCGCCCTGTGCTCTTCACAGATGAAAGCAGGTTCACACTGAGCACATGTGACAGACGTGATAGAGTCTGGAGACGCCATGGAGAACGTTCTGCTGCCTGCAACATCCTCAAGCATGACCGGTTTGGAAGTGGGTCAGTAATGGTGTGGGGTGGCATTTCTTTGGGGGGCCGCATCGCCCACCATGTCCTCGCCAGAGGTAGCCTGACTGCCATTAGGTACAGAGATGAGATCCTCAGACCCCTTGTGAGACCATATGCTGGCCCTGGGTTCCTCCTAATGCAAGACAATGCTAGACCTCATTGTGCTGGAGAGTGTGTCAGCAGTTCCTGCAAGATGAAGGCATTGATGCTATGGACTGGCCCGCCCGTTCCACAGACCTGAATCCAATTGAGCACATCTGGGACATCATGTCTCGCTCCATCCACCAATGCCACGTTGCACCACAGACTGTCCAGGAGTTGGCGGATGCTTTAGTCCAGGTCTGGACGGAGATCCCTCAGGAGACCATTCGCCACCTCATCAGGAGCATGCCCAGGCGCTGTAGGGAGGTCATACAGCCACGTGGAGGCCACACTCACTACTGAGCCTCATTTTGAATTGTTTTAATGACATTACATCAAAGTTGGATCAGCCTGTAGTGTGTTTTTCCACTTTAATTTTGAGTGTGACTCAGTGTGACAAATCCAGACCTCCATGGGTTAATAAATTTGATTTCCATTGATAATTTTTGTGTAAGTTTTTTCTTAAAGACCGCGTATACGCAATCTACGTTGCAAGAAGTAACGTAGATTACGTTACAAAATTGCTGCGCATGCGCAGTAGCACATTTCGCAACCTCCTGCCTCAATTGCATTTCGGCTGGAGCTCTGAATACGGCTCCTAGTGAGCTTTTGGGTTTTTGTGCCCCAAGTGCATGATTTAGCAATTTTTGGAATTAAACTGCAGTTGCCCCACTCTTGACCATTCCACCAGTCTACCTAGATCATCTATCATTTTCTGTACACCCCCCCCCCCCTTACCCCTATACATATCCAAATAATGCACATGCCCCTATACATCTCTAAATAATACATATGCGACTATATATTTCAAAATAATACACATGCGACGATACATCTCTAAATATTACACATGCAACGATACATCTCTAAATAATACACATGCGATGATACATCTCAAAATAATACACATGCGACGCTACGTCTCAAAATCAGGGCTTTTTTTTGTCTTCAGATGCACCCGAACAGCATTCCGGCACCTTTTTCCGACTCACAAAATAATTTTTTTTTTTTTTGGTTAAAAGCTTGTGCGGCTATATAAGCGGCAAGGCTTTTAACAGTGCAGTACAGGGAATACAGGGCTCCTACCGAACTTATGCGGTCACTGTCATTCTACAAACAGATTTGGTTCTACAGGGCTCCCGTAGGAGCACTGTATTACACTGCACCACGTAACCGCCAGCAGACAGAGAGGGAGCGCCAGAGAGAGGACGCACCGCGGAGGAAGGGACATCAAAGGTAAGTAACAGAGGCTGCAACTAAGGGGCAAATAATGGAGGCTGCAACTAAGGGGCAAACAACAGAGACTGTATATAAGGGGCAAACAAATGAGACTGTGTATAAGGAGCAAACAAGTGAGACTGTATATAAGGGGCAAACAACGGAGACTGTATATAAGGGACAGACAACGGAGATTGGTTATAAGGGGCAGACAACAGAGACTGGATATAAGGGGCAGAACATGGAGGCTGGAATTAAAGGGCAGACAGTGGAGGCTGGACATAAGAGGCAGACAATGGAGGCTGGAAACAAAGGGCACACATGGAGGCTGGGCATAAGGGGCAGATAATGAAGGATAGATATAAGGGGCAGACCATGGAGACTGGACATAAGGGGCAGACAGTGGAGGCTGGAAATAAGGGGCAGACAGTGGAGGCTGGACATAAGGGGAAGATAATGGAGGCTGGACATAAGGGGCATACAATGGAGGCTGGACATAAGGGCATACAATGGAGGCTGGAATTAAGGGGCAGACAGTGGAGGCTGGACATAAGGGGTAGACAGTGGAGGCTGGACATAAGAGGCAGACAATGGAGGCTGGAAATAAGGGGCACACATGGGGCCTGATCCAGCGCTACGAAAATTCGCAACGACGGGCGAATGCGAACGTACGCTCGTCGTATCAACCTACACGCCCCTAGCACTCCCATAGTAAAGTCCCTGCTTACGGCGGCTATAACAATGGAGGCTGGAAATAAGGGGCACACATGGAGGCTGAAATTAAGAGGCAGACAATGGAGGCTGGAAATAAGGGGCACACATGGAGGCTGGACATAAGGGGCAGACAATGGAGGCTGGACATAAGGAGCAGACCATGGAGACTGGACATAAGGGGCAGACAGTGGATGATGGATATAAGGGGCAGATAATGGAGGCTGGATATAAGGTTAGAGAATGGAGGCTAGACATAAGGGGCAGACCATGGAGACTGGACATAAGGGGAAGACAATGGAGGCTGGAAATAAAATGCAGACAGTGGAGGCTGGAATTAAGGGGCAGATAATGGAGGCTGGACATAAGGGGCAGATATGGAGGCTGGACATAAGAGGCAGACAATGGAGGCTGGAAATAAGGGGCACACATGGAGGCTGAAATTAAGAGGCCGACAATGGAGGCTGGAAATAAGGGGCATACATGGAGGCTGGACATAAGGGGCAGACAATAGAGGCTGGACATAAGGGGCAGACCATGGAGACTGGAAATAAGGGGCAGACAGTGGAGGCTGGACATAAGGGGCAGATAATGGAGGCTGGATATAAGGTTAGACAATGGAGGCTGGACATAAGGGGCAGATCATGGAGGATGGACATTAGGGCCAGACAATGGAGGCTGGAAATAAGGGGCAGACAGTGGAGGCTGGCCAAAAGGGGCAGATAATGGAGGCTGGATATAAAGGCAGACAATGGAGGCTGGACATAAGGGGCATACAATGGAGGCTGGACATAAGGGGCAGACCATGGAGGCTGGACATAAGGGGCAGACAATGGAGGCTGGAAATAAGGGGCAGACAGTGGAGGCTGGACATAAGGGGCAGATAATGAAGGCTGGACATAAGGGGCATACAATGGAGGCTGGACATAAGGGCAGACCATAGAGGCTGAAATTAAGGGGCAGACAGTGGAGGCTGGACATAAAGGGCAGGCAGTGGGGGCTTGACATAAGGGGCAGACAGTGGATTCTTGACATAAGGGGCAGACCATGGAGGCTGGATATAAGGGCAGACCACGGAGGCTGGAATTAATGGGCAGACCATGGAGGCTGGAATTAATGAGCAGACAGTGGAGTCTGGACATAAGGTGCAGACATGGAGGCTTGACATAAGGGGCATACAATGGAGGCTGAACATAAGGGGCAAACCATGGAGGCTGGACATAAGGGGCAGACAATGGAGGCTGTAAATAAGGGACAGACAGTGGAGGCTGGACATAAGGGGCAGATAAAGGAGGCTGGATATAAGGGCAGACAGTGGAGGCTGGACATAAGGGGCAGACAATGGAGGCTGGACATAAGGGGCAGACAATGGAGGCTGGAATTAAGGGGTAGACAGTGGAGACTGGACATAAGGGGCAGACATGGAGGCTGGAGATAAGAGGCAAACAATGGAGGCTGGACATAAGGGGCAGACAATGGAGGCTGGACATACGGGGCAGATAATGGAGGCTGAACATTATAAGGGGCAACAATGGAGGCTTATACAAAAAATAAAGGGTAGTTTTGACAGCGCTGGACTAGGTAAAGAATATGAAAATAGATGAACAATCTAATCATGCGATGGTTGAATAGCAATTACTCATACACCAGTGCATATAACAAAAAATTATTTAATCAATAAATATTGAACATATAAAAAAAAAAATAATAATTGCATCTAAAATAGAGTGCAAATAATCACACTCGCCAGCATAGGTAACACAATGTTCCAGGATCCGTAAATAAATGTAACTAATCAGTCCACATGTGCAAATATCGGATAACACAGTCCGCAGGGAAATCTCCCCTATTTAACTGGTTAGGTAGACCGAACAGGAGGTTTTAATCAACCACTGTTTTTTTTTAAATCAACCACAATGAAGGCTGAACATTATAAGGGGCATACATGGAGGCTGGACATTACAAGGGGCAGACAATGGAGGCTGGACATAATGGGCAGATAATGGAGGCTGGACATAAGGGGCAGACAATGAAGGTAGGACATAAGGGGCATATAATGAAGGCTGAACATAAAGGCAGACAATGGAGGCTGAACATTATAAGGAGAAGACAATGGAGGCTTAACATTATAAGGGGCATACATGGAGGCTGGACATTACAAGGGGCAGACAATGGAGGCTGAACACTACAAGGGGCAGACAATGGAGGTTGGACATTACAAGGTGCATACATGGAGGCTGGACATTACAAGGGGCAAACAATGGAGGCTGGACATTACAAGGGGCATACATGGAGCCTGTATATTACAAGGGGCACACAGGGAGGCTGCACATTACAAGGTGCACACAGGGAGACTGGACATTAAAAGGGGCACACATGAAGGCTGGACATTAAAAGGGACAGAGAAAGGAGGCTGGACATTAAAAGGGGCAGAAAATGGAAGCTGGAATTAAAAGGGGCTCAACTATAAAAAAAAAATTATAAGGGGGCTGTAAAAAAGACTGAAACTTATTAGGGGGCTGCAAAAAGATCTAAAAAAATTATAGGGGGCTGCAATAGGGGTTGAAAAAAATATAGGGGGGCTGTAATAAGGACTGATAAAGGGTGAGTTCCTGCACTTTTTTTTTTTTTTACAAAAAAAAGCACTGCTCAAAATAATACACATGCAACAATACATCTCTAAATAATACAAATGAGACGATAGATCTCAAAATAATACACATGCAACAATACAAATCAAAGCAATACACATGTCCCTATACAAATCCACATAATACACATGCGACAATACAAATCTAAATAATACACATGCCCCTAAACAAATCAACATAATTCACAGGTGACGATACATATAAACAAAAGACTTTGGCCAATCCCTAAATAATGTATACAACAAGCATCAGCATGCTTATGGATGCCAGGGCATGCTGGCACTTGGAGAACCACAAGCGCCAGCATGCCCTGCCATCCAGGGCCCGCTGTGCCATGTCAATGCCCCCAATACAAAGCAGTAAAATCAGTAGTGCCGCCTTTTTCATATAGTACATTCTCACCCAAATAAAAAAGTAAATACATTTTTAAAAATCCACTTACCTGCTCTGCTGGGGTCCACACTTCTAAGCTCTTAATCTGGGTGAGGTCTTGGATAAAAAACAAAAACCCCTTTGGAAACGTCGCTACACATGTCCTGCAAGCAGAACATCCCGTCACTAATGACAGTTCAACTGTCATTGGGCTATATTTATACCCTTTTATTACCACATGTAATTTTAGACACTGGCCAAAGTGTATAAATAAAGCCCAATGACAGTTGAACTGTCATTAGCTACAGGATGTTCTGCTTGAAAGACATGTGTAGCGACGTCTTCAAAGGTTTTTTTTTTTGCCAAGAGCTCACCCCGGATTAAAAGATTAAAGACTGGACCCCAGCAGAGCAGGTAAGTGGATTTTTTAAATTTATTTACAGTTTTTTGGGGTGAGAATGTACTATATGAAACAAACGGCACTACTGATTTTACTGCTTTCTATTGGGGGCATTGACATGGATGGCAGGGCATGCTGGCACTTGTGGTTCTCCAAGCGCCAACATGCCCTGGTATTCATGGGCATGCTGATGCTTGTATACATAATTTACGGATCGGCCCAAGTCTTTTGTTTATATGTATCATCTCCTGTGTATTATGTGGATTTGTATAGGGGCATGTGTATTATTTAGATTTGTATCATCACCTGTGTATTATGTGGATTTGTATAGGGGCATGTGTATTGCTTTGATTTGTATCATCCCATATGTATTATTTTGAGATGTATCATCGCATGTGTATTATTTAGAGATGTGTAGGGGCCTGTGTATTATTTGGATATGTATAGGGGCAAGTACTTTGATGAATTATGGTGCGGGCCATATTATTTATTTATTTATGATGTAGGGGGGCATATTAATTATTTATTTAAGATGTGTGTGAAAACCCCAATGTATCCCCAAAACAATACCAGGTTAGATAATTATTTGTGGCTTAGTGAGACAGACCTTGGAATAACTTGAAGCAAAGACCACAGTTTAAGGTTTTAAGTTTTGTTTTTTTACTTTCTAAACTTTGACTTTGAGAAAAGCAGAAAACTTCTTTACAATTAATTTTAGAATATGAATTACACTTAGATTTCAACATTGGAAATTTAACAACTATGCCATAGGTTGTATATCCAGTAGACATTCACAATCAAAAATAATACCATCGGTGGCAACAGTATCAATGAATACAGTACAAGGCAAAATATTCACATAACATTAGTTACAACAATAGCAACAATCCGGATTATTGTAACATTTGTACCCTTTGTAATTCTACAATTTGGTTAGTGGTTTTTTCCTATTTAAATAAGTAAAAATCATGTATTTTTAGAAAACTAATATTTTAAATATAAAACAATTTATAAATATTATTTAAGAACTGAATAAAAGTTTCATGCAATTGTGTCAAGCTGTAACTCCCTATATTAATTACCTCTATATTTCAAGCTAATTAATT
>WWET01000036.1:222351-243671 GCA_011038615.1 Limnodynastes dumerilii | reverse complement strand
TGAAGGCTACCCTAACTTCAGCCGGTGTAAGGAAGGGGCCATACGCTCGCACAGGAATGTATGGCCGCCTAGCCCGCCGTCCCACCCTCATTTAACTAGTTCCCCCCGCCCACCTACACTAACCTGTACGTAGGGACGCTGGGGGACGTCTCCTCCAGCGTCCCTACGGCGCTGCTACGGACGCCCGATCCAGGATCGGGCGTTGCCGTAACAACGCCGGGCAACATCTGCCCGGCGCATGCGCAGATCGGCTGAAAAGCCGATCTTACGTTTACGCCCGCCGTCCTAGCGACGGTGGGCGTTCTTCTGGATCAGGCCCTGTGTGTGCAGTTTGGACTGCCGAGCATTTTATTTGCACAAACATCTCTCTTGATAAGTAAATAAATAAAAGTTCAGAGCGCATACTTGATACTATAGTTTGATAGTTGTTAGCTAAATTAAAATCTGTGTTTAAATTAGTTCTGCTGTACTTAGTGGTTAAAGCAGGGTTCGAAGTGAGAGATTATACGGGGGTTTGGCACAGTGTCACTTCTCCCACTAATGTAATTGAAAAGCAATAAATCTAAATTCCCTTCTATTATTATCAAAATGTTCATACTGCCACTTCTAAATGTCCATACCACCACTTTTAAATGTCCAAACCGCCACTTCTAAATGTCCATACCGCTACTTCTAAATTTCCATACTGCCACTTCTAAATGTCCATAGCGCCACTTTTAAATTTCCATACCGCCACTTCTAAATTTCTATACCACCACTTCTAAATGTCCATACTGCTACTTCGAAATGTCCATACCGCCACTTCTAAATTTCCACTTTGACCACTGGGTTAAAGTGACCCAGTTTACAGTTGTATGACATTCCAGCACTACTGCTTTAATGTTAAGTTTATTACTTTCATTATTATGCATTTAAATGTCTATATCACTATGTTTAAAGTTTCATTTTGTCTGCTTCTTCTACTGCAGCATAGCAGGTAATTACATACTGCATGTCTGCATGGGAAATTGACTGTAAAATAGGCCAGAAGCTTCTAGAGGGTAATGGTCTTACCTCTCCTATAGTCCATAAAAGATATATGCTTCTATAACTAAACAAATAATCAAGTGACTTCACATAAATAATATTGGTGGTGGCCCAGGTTATAATACAATCATTTGGCTTTAATTCTACAAACCAATGAGCTGTATATCCTTATTGCATCGCTCACACCCTCCCTTCTAGACACAGTCCAAAACCATGTCTTATACAAAAATGTGTTGTGGAAGCTTGTAGAAAGATTCCAGAACCTTTAAAGGAAAAAAGTGTCCACAGCCCCCATTGCTCAACAGCTGTGCTACATTACTACTTGGATGCAATGATATTACATCTACAAATATAATTTACAGCCTCACGATAACATAAACTGGGAGGGTGTGAAAGGCTCAAATATAACCATTACACTCCCACATCCTCCTTATTCACATGTCATTACAACCAACCCTGACATTTTAGCTTTTAGCTATATCAACTATATCCCCTTCTAACTCATGATCTTCCACAAACCCCTGTGCATAAATGCCTTCAGGCTTAGTAAAGTCTGTTTTTCATACAGTTCTTATCTGTAAAAGGTCATACTTTTCAAGAAAGATGTAATCTGACCAATACATTATCAGATATATTAAATGGAGGTGCAAATGTCTCTTTTCATAAGATATAAATGAGCTAGACATGCCATTTGACTTCTGCATAGAAAAGGGTATCTAGTTGGGAGAAATAATATAAAAAAGGCTGTATAGTCCATTAAAATAATTAAGCAGAAGTAAATAAAATAAGAAAACAAAACAATTCTCTGAAAAGTGCTAAAAGGTTTTATTATAATGCAGTCATCAACAAGTATTTAATTTACATTTGGAAACGTTAAATATGTTTACCCTTCTGTGGCAATTTAGCTTATAGAAATGACATTAATACATAGAATAAAAATAAGAATTGTATACACATTTTCTTTTGGCAGATTGCCATCATGTACATCGAGGTCATTCCTTGTTGTAACCCAATGAGATGCGAGAAGGAATGAGCAATGTGCAGTATGTAAAAAAAGAATTCTGGAGACTCAGTGCTTCTATTTCAATTATCCGCTTAAAATAGAATATGGTTTGTTGGTTTTGTTATTTAGGATGTATCTTCTTTCTCCTTGGCAACCCACCGCTCTGGTTGTACAAGTATCGGGAAAGACTGTGCAAGTCTAAGTCCGTTAGGGATGATAGGTTAGATCCTTAAGTACGTACAACAGTGATTTTACGCTAGCTGCTAGCGTAATTTAGTTTGTTTGTACATTCTGCTCATGCGCGCGGTAGATGTTACACTACGTAACTCTGAACATACTTACCATCTGTGTACCATCGGCATAAATACGTATGAAAAGGCGGGTCAATCTTATGGCACCCAGAATTACGTTTTGGTGGCGGAGGGAGGCATTTAAATTGTACAGTGTGGGCGTGCTAAGGCACATACATACGTGAAACCTTTACATACGTCACTAGTTACGCATTGAAAAGTTACGGTAGGGTTTGGCAAGTGTAAAACGGTAAAAGTATGTACGGCCGAGGGGAGTGCCTAGGGGAGCGCATGGTAAATACGTCTGCGTAAATATGCTACGCTTTGAAATGTATTGGAAATGTAGGTGTGAATCTGGGCCGATGTCATCAACCATCCGAATTCTCCCTTGGGCATGCCAATATGCCATATAAGAATGCTGCAACTGAACCTTTTCATTATGGGGGACAGCAGACAGAAATCACTACACTTCTTAATCCATCTGTCAGAAGATATCAAAAAGTCTATTAAATTGTAGAGGAAATATCAAGGATTCCATGATGATGATGCCATTAAATTTCAGTCATGCAAAATATTTACATTGATTTACACTGATTCTTTCTAAGAAGGAACAAAGAAGATGTGATAGCAGTACACCCCTTCTGTCCATGTTTCCCAGTGCAGAGCAGTTGCTGGTTACCCAATATTGGTGCCTACCCATATGAGAGCTACCTCAAAGTTCTATTCTCCAAGCTTTAAGCATTGACTGCATGGAGATTGAGCAAAGTTTGCTTAAAGAAAATGGATTACCACAAAAAAGTGACACTTTCCTTCAGAGAATTTCTCTCCTGTGTAATGCAGGATATGGAGACAGATGTGACACACTGTCAGCCTCAACAGTTTACATAATAAATTTTCTACAAGAAGGACTCTCTAAAGGTTTTACAAGATATACACTTTTAGTGGGCTATTTCGATAGGGCCATTCTCTCCCAGCCAGTTTTGAACTGGCTGGGATATTGATTGCTTATGCCTTGAAGAGCACCCCAGAGCACCCCAGAGCACCGAACACAGTGCTTCAAAAGGTGAGTGGCTAAACTAACCCCAACCCTTCCCCTAATTCTAACCCTAACCCTTTCCTTCCATTACCCAACCCTCCCTTCCCCGCAGCCTGACCATAACCCTCCCTTCCCCGCAGCCTGACCATAACCCTCCCTTCCCCGCAGCCTGACCCTAACCCTCCCTTCTCCATAGCCTGACCCTTATACTCCCTTCTCTATAGCCTAACCCTAAGACCCCCTCCCCGCAGCCTGACCCTGACCCTCCCCTTCTATGGTCCTAACCCTAACTCTCCCTTCCTAAGCTCCTAACCCTAACCCCCTCCTAATACTAAAATGCCCCGGAGAGGTTACTCACCTCTCTGGAGCTGTCAGGGGCGGGTCTGGTGGTCTGTGAAAAGGAATCGGCACACTCACCCATTTATAAAAAAAAAATCTAAAATGGCCACCTATTCACAATAGAGGCAGCCGAAAAGTTACTTTCGGCTGTCTCTATTTCACAAAGTGGGCCATCGGACCAGAGACTGCAACCGCTTTACAGATGTTTTCCCTGAATATATATTTTTTGACTCATATTTGGCTACTGATGAACTTATAGTCTGATTTTTCCATCAAAATGATCAGGTCACTGGTGGCTTTCACTCAATTTAAAACTTAAAGGAACCATATGCAGGAGATATTTTTTGAGATGGATAACTCTTATGGTTTTCCTTATCACCGTCACTTCAGATGGCGGAGGGGGTGAATTAATGTCACTCTGGTGTGAAGAGGGTTTCTATAAATCGTTTTAGATAAAGGGGTTTTGAAACCAAATTTAGACTTCTTGACAAAAGTTATTTCTTCTTTACACTTAAGCAACAAGATGGAAGTCTATCCTTTACAAATCTTTATCCGCTGGAAGTCTTGTCTTTGGCTGATTCTCATTTTGGGAAAAATGTTTTCCGTTTTACTGATTAAATTCTAGTAATACAAATTTTTTATTTCTTGGTATTTTTCCCCTTCCTCTGCAAGCTTGGCTACATCCCATTGTAAAGCCTAATATAGAATACTGTAAAAGCAGATAAATTATAATTAACACTGATTATTTTTCTTTAAAGTACCTAATGGCAGACCTTGTCTATATAGGACTAGGGGGAATGTTTGACATTGTTTCCTGTCTCTACCTAAAGCTAACATGGACTAAACTCATTGTAAGGGATACCATAGAGTACTTCAAAGAATTAACAGCAATTATAATTCTTTATTTAATGGATGGTATCGCTAAAAGGCAATAAACATATAGAAAGTCATTAAGGGGCTGATCCAGAGTTTGAGAGTAAGGGCAAAATAGGTGCTATGCAATGCAAGGGGCGCTAATTAATTTGTATTCTTCTGCATGCATTGAAAATACTTTACTTTTGTACATAGAACTCAAATCCTGAATAGATTAAGGTTTAATCTGTAAATTAGAGTTGTGATAAGAAACTATGGGCCGTATTCAGAGAACCGTTTTTTTTATGTACGCAATTATGCGCACGGCCAGAGCAAGGTAACACCCACCAACAACCCCGACACTCCCGTCTCTCGGTCATGCTGTCGGGGACTTACGAGTCCCTAGGCCACTCTGTTCTTTATGTGTGTACTTACGTGCGTATATGTGCTCTGTCCGTGCGATTCTTTATAACCGCGCCTCCATGCGTTCATTTAAATTTTACCATGCATCTGATTTCCGTGCATAGGTCCCCAAGTGCGATTCACATGTATGTCCATTAGGCACTTACATAAAATACATTAATAAAGTTACTACGCATGCGCCGTTGATCAGATCCTAAAAATACGCACGCAACTCCCCTTGAAAATGGATCTCTGAATACGTCCCTTCATCTCTAAGTTCTAATTTTGTTTGCACAGTTGAAATGTGCCTCTCCTTGCAGTTCTCCATGGTTTCAGGTCTACACTTGCACTTGTTTTGCCCTTACAAAATGTTGTAATTGCAGCTCTGGATCAGGTCCTAAGTAATATAGTACAAAATATAAAACAAGACAAATTACTTATTTCCAACAGATGTATGTGAAATAATAATAGTAAAATGAATAATTAGGAAAAGTTTTTTTTTTTAAATCTTTTTATGTAATGGGAGGGGTTGAAAGCAAAGTAGGAAACAGGGGTAAATGGAGTTGCATACTTTGTTAAAGTATACTGCTTCTGGTAGTAATTTTGCATGTAAAGGTAAATATTCCTGAAGATGCTGATTCAACACTAGATAAACATGCAAGTCACGTTTCCGAATGAGCAAACTCCATCTGACAAAACAAAGTTCACTTTGACCAGGAAAAACTGAAAGGCGTGTGGGTGAAAATAAGACATTTGAACTGACAAAGCTTTATGTGCTAACATAAAGGTATGTTTTTCTCATGTGTAATTTTAATGTGTTGAAAATGTTTAGAGTTTAGTTTCTTGAGGATTTAATTTTGGTTGTGACAGTGACAGAGGTTTGGAAACTACAGCAGAGAAAGTTAGGCCCTTATTGGAACATTTTGTAGTTATTTTGAAAAACATTTGTATAGTGCTGCTATATTGCTGTACTATTGTTTTCAGGGTGCTCTTGCTTATGCAACAAGTTTCTCTGATTCTATAAGTCAAACAGAGAGTGCATTGTGATTATTGGATTCCTAAAGGGTATATATTTATATTTATGCAGCTTACTAACCTTTTTAAACACACCAATTATAATGAAAAAGGAAATGTAAATTAAACTTTTATCAAAATAGATCATTAAAAAATAATTTTCATTATGACAGACTTAATTTTGTTTTAGCTAATAAAAAATTTACCATGCATTTGCCTCTCCCAACTCAGGTGAGACAGATATTGCGATATTGTAATAGATTATGCTTACATTCATGTTCCACCTAGTTAATCATGCATTTCTGATATTAATACCCTTCTGCTATCAGTAGCTAAGCTTCTCTAGGGATTTAATATTTTTCTAGTGCTGGAGAAATTCCATTGATTGTGCTATTTTCTAATAAAGAAATTTGGCAGTCTCACTGGCAAAAGTTTCTGTATGAAACCCCACCCAGGTATCAGATTAAGGTAATATAGAATGTACAACATCATACATAGAGAGATATGAAAGATATGTTTTTTGTTATGAAGTAGCTCTTACTCTATGTATATATATTTTATATGGAACAAAAGAGAGGTTGGCGCTCCAAACAAGCATTATATAACACTATGTGTCAGCACATACATAAAAAGGAGGTTTAGTTGACAATATAGCTATATTGGGTTAAGCTCACCTGCCCATTGTCAAGGATACTGTAGATATATATATATTTTATATAGCTTATTTGTTGAGTAGAATGTGCACAAAGGAATTACATTTCTCATTTTGTTACATTGTGTATATTATATTTTCATTTATTCAGTTTTGCTTTGGTGTATAGGATACCTGTGTTTAAGAGAGTAAATTGCCAAAATAATATAGGTAAGAGAGTGTGTTTAATGTAATGTAATGTAATGTATTTTGTCTTGTAGATCTCACATTAATCTATTTGAAGAAAATACTAACATGAACTCAGCAGAATTCAGGATCAAAGGAAAGAATATGGTGGACTATATTGCAGATTACATGGAGAAGATTGAATCAAGGCAAGTTTTTCCTGATGTGGAGCCTGGGTACTTAAGACCACTGATTCCTGACTCTGCTCCAGAAGAAGGGGAGACATATGACAATATAATAAGAGACGTTGAAAGAGTTATAATGCCGGGGGTAAGTAAACATTATAGCATAACCTACACAACAAATACTAAATACAAGATATGGTGTATTTTAATTTCCAATATTAAAGTGTTCCTTTTCTTTCATATGGTACATAAAATGCTGACTGGCAAAACTGATAGGAAGGTTTTTAAAACTCTGTAAAGTTATTGAATAAAATGCACATTAAAAAACAATACAAAATATATTACTTAATACTGAATTTTTTATTTTTTTTTGCATTCAAACATGTTCTTAAATTGGACATGAACAGCACTAAGGAGAATAGAGATCTGTTAATGCAGAGATGTTTCCAATAGTAACCTCAGATTCTAGCCCTCATTTTAAAGAATGTGTTTGGTAAGGCCATAATTGTATTTGTTACCCCAGAAAATAGGTGCACATTTTATTTATAGAAGTTGAAGTAAGTATATCTTTTATAGTGGTGGTGCAATACGAATGAGGTATTTGAAATAAGAAAATACCTCGTTACCATACGAAGAGCAGTGGTCATAAATACAATAATATGTTGCAATGCAGGTAGAGGTAAAATGAAACTGTGCAGACAAAATCAGTGCCTTAGCTCCAATGTAGAATAACGCTGTTTAATATTTCTTTTCTAAATGCAAAAGCATTGCTTGCATACAAAAATATAAGATTAATTTAGACCCATTGTGTTCAAAAGTGTTTGTCTAGGAGCTAATTTACTTTACCCTATACCAAATCAGCACTATACTATTATCATGTTTCATTGGGCATTGCATGCACACTATCTCAGGGATATATATGTTTATTTTATTTTTTTTGGACAATGTATGGCTTAACTTTGCACAGGTAAAGTATATATTAAGAATGTAATGAATGAACGCACCTTTGTTTCATATTTATTATTGGAAAGGTGCACATGAATATGCTAATTGTACAGTCATTTATAATTTGTTTATAATGTAAATCTTCCCTTCCTGGGACTGATTCAGAGTTTGAGAGTAAAAGCAAAACAGGTAGAAATGTACAACTCAGCAATACCATGCTGATCTGCAAGGAGAGGCAAATTTAAGTTTAGATGTGATCTTATATAAACCTAAATCTAAACTACAGTCTAAAATTAAAGCTGTATAGTATGTGCGCAATATCAAAAGCAAAGCATTCTACCTGCACGAAAAAAAAAAACATTATAATGTTTTTTTGTTTTTTTAAATGAAGTCAAGCTCCCTAATCAAATATATTATATAATATAGGTAAAAATATGACTTTATATTTCAGACTATTTTTGTTTTTTATCTGTCATTCCTTTGCAGGTAACTCATTGGCACCACCCCTATTTTTTTGCTTATTTTCCTACTGGCAGTTCCTATCCAGCTATGCTTGCTGATATGCTATGTGGAGCTATAGGATGCATTGGTTTCTCCTGGGTAAGATGCACTGAAAATGCTAATACATATCATTTAGTAGGGGATGTATAATTTAGATGGAATGGGGATGGTTATAATGTAGCAGGGTAGTCTTAGGGTTAAACAATCAAAAGGAGAAAAAACATGTAAGTACATTTAGTCAAAGGGCACACTCCAGGCACAAACTATAATTAAAATATAACTTTTATTGGGTTTATATTAAAAATGTGACAACTATTTCCCATTTAATTAAAATAAAGGCGAAAAAGAGAAAAAATTTGCTCAAAAAGATTAAAAGAAACTTTATTGTAGTTAGACACTATTTGCTGCCTCCCAATGGTGCATCCCAAACAAATCCTGCTGAGGTTATCTATTAAGTTGGTGTTTAATAAATATACAAAATCAACCACACAGTCAGAATAATAAAAATGTGGGGTAGCAGGTTAAATAAGTGCAATCCAATGTGCAGTGATATAGGAGAAACGGGGATCTTCAGGATAGAACTCCCCACTTTATATTAGGAATGTGTCAGAATTAACTGACACTGTATGATCATCCTAAGAGCAAAGAAAATCTCCTATACCGAGTGTATTGCTGTCTGCAAATACTGCAGAAGACAGCTGCTTGGCACATACATGGGGAGGAAATAAATCAAGTGAAAGTATGTGTCAACAATCCCCGTTAGAAGAGCGCACTAAAGAAACTAAAGTTACAAGTTAACTATTGTGTGATGCCTGTCATAGGAGTGCCTACTTGGCATGACTCCTTAGAGAATGTAGTGGCAATTAGTGAGATCGCACTTTCAAACAAGACGCTGCACTGATTAATGGAGCACAGAGCCATAACTAGAAATTTTAAAGCTAGGGGCAAAAAGGAAAAATTGTGACCACTATTTAGATTTTATAACTAGTTTAACCTTTAAAATTAACTTAATACTGCCCCCCTTTGGCTTGGTGCTCTGGGCGACTGTCCCTATCACACACCCCTAGTTACGGCTCTGATTGAGCACTAGTTACATAGTAGAAACCAAGGGCTATTACAAAGATCAATTTCATATGATAAAGCCCATTTTCATGTGAAAACGGGCTTTATCATATGAAATTGAAGCTGTCCATATTTACAAAGCTATCATCGCCATGGAAACCATGGCGACTATAGCAATAACGGTCCCGATCGGCATTTACTAAGTGTCAGCGTGGATATTAACAATCCGGGTCAACGCGTTAAAAAACGTCATCTGAAGATGGCGTTAGGGTTAGTATTCCAGCGGTCTCCCCATGTAAACCCCTTTTCCTCCCCCTAATAGCTGTTATTAGGGGGAGGAAGAGGGGGGTACATGTCGGGAGACTGCTGGAATACAGTTAAGTAAAAAAAAGCCATTAAAATCTAAGTTAAAAATAAATAAATAAAAAATATTAACTAATTTTCATAAAATTATATCTAATAAACATATTCAATAAAAAAAAAATATACAAAACCAAAGCATTAAAACTTACCTGACCAGGCGCGCGTCTGTCTCTGCGCCAGGACTCCATGGCCCAACAATATCAGCGAAAGGCTCGCTGACCGTCATGGGACCTCGCCGGAGGGGTAAGTATTAATAAATACTCCCTGCAGTCCTCAATGCGCTAATGATAGTAAATAGAGCCCCAAGTGTTAAATGGAGCGATAGTATAAAGGTTTTACTAAGACATGATAATCTGAACAGGCAGCAAAGCGCAGACGCACGTTTCGCTAGAGGCTTTATCAAGGCGTTACTGATCTGATATTTGAGTCTCCTATTTATAGTAAAAGTGTGGAAATTGTTTGTACTAGATAGACAGGGAGAAACAACCAATTACAAAGTGGGGATGTAAATGCAAAAGCCAATGGAAAAATTATCTGCTTGCAAATTGAAAAACAAAGCAATTTATTATCTGTAAAGTAATAGATAAGATAAAATTTGTGTATAGTCATTAAGAAATAAGAGGATCATGAATAACACTCAAAAGGGGAATGTTAAAGTAATATTGGATATACATGCTGGACACAAATAGCTAGTGAATGGTATTAAAGATCTGGCAGTAACCAATTATAAATTATTTAATTAACAATTTATTACATTTGAGAACCATATTGATTGTAGATATTTTAGAAATAAATATACTCGTATAGGTTGGTGCAAATTTTGCACTCTAGTAGTCCTTACTTTCAATCCATTGTTAGAGGCATTCCCAAGGAAGAGTTTTTGAGGACAAGTTGAAACTGCTCCACAATCCAAATCTATAGAAACAGGAGTAAATAATTAGAGGACAGACTCCTACAAAGAAGCTACAGTAAAAGATCTATCCATCATTATTTTAAGGCTGCTCAAATACGAACCAGAGACTCCCTAATCTCCCCAAATTTATCGTCCCCCGAGACTCGGGAACAGGCACCCATCAAATTTATAGACACCATCTGTAATCAGTGGCGTGAGATCTCCAATATCCTTCAGGAATCCTGGAACATTCTTTTGTCAGATCCCACTCCTAAAGAAAAATTGGATCCAAGGATATCCAACATGGAGAAGACCTAAGAACCTTAGGGACACCCTAACAAGGAGCCACTTTGTCAACAAACCCAGAAGTGGCATTTCCAAATATGCTGGCTGTACAAATGTGGAAATTGCAAAGCCTGTCCTTTCATTACTCAAACAAACTAAAAATTTTCAATGACAGATATGTAAAAAAGCACACTATTAAAGATCACTTGAATCAGCAAGGGTGTAATATACTGTTTCCAATGCCCATGCAAAAAGTTGTATGACAACAAGAATTTTTAAATCAAGATTACTTGAGCATATGAATAGCATAAAAAATTCCCCCAAGGACAAAAACAATTTCAAAACACTGTGCCCGGTGGCAAGACACTATCTCGCTTCCCACAAAGGTGATCCATCATCACTGAGAGCATTCGTAATTGATGACACCAACCTGGAACTCGTCAAAAAAGGTTCATTTTCTTACTGGATAGCCTGGAACCTAAAGGCTTAAATGAAAGACATAACTACTCTATGGGCCTGATCCAGAACTAGGCCAACCGCCGTAGTTATGGCAGGCGGCTGCGTAAGATTGGCATTTCTGCCGATCTGCACATGCGCCGGACAGATGTTTCCCGTCGTGATCCATTTTTCTGGGTGCCCTTAATCGGGCATCCGTAACTACAGCGTAGTTACGAACGAAGGGGCGGGCAACTCCGTAAGTACAGCATAGTTATGTACGTAGCGTAGGTAAGCGGGCGGAGGGAAATTAGGAAAGGAGGGCTAGGTTAGGGACTTACGAGCATGTGGCCGGCGTAATTACCTACTGTTATGCCAGCTGAAGTTAAGGTAGCCTTCAGCCGGTGTAACAGTGTGTAATTACTCCGGGCACAGGGGGAGTGTCGGGGGGAGTGCACCAGAGCTACGCTGGCCATACTTACGGACAGCGGCCCAGCGTAGCTCTGGATCAGGCCCTATGTTTCTGGACTAGTTCCTTTGTTATGCACTCTTTCAGAGGGATTTGACACCCCTATAATGATCCAGTTCCATAAGTGAATAAAACTTACTGTCTCATTTGTGGCATAATTTGCCATTTTAATTGAATAACTCACAATCTTGTTTCTAACTCTTGTAAAAAAAAAATTCATGTAATCATTGACTTATTCTCCCATAAAAATCCTTATACATGTTTTTTCCTTTTAATGCATTATTTACTTACCATTACAATCTATACCGAGTATATTTATTTCTAAAATATCTACAATCAATATGGGTCTCAAATGTAATAAATAGTAAATTAAATAATTTATAATTGGTTACTGCCAGATCTTTAATACCATTCACTAGCTATTTGTGTCCAGCATGTATATCCAATATTACTTTAACATTCCCCTTTTGAGTGTTATTCATGATCCTCTTATTTCTTAATGACTATACACAAATTTTATCTTATCTATTACTTTACAGATAATAAATTGCTTTGTTTTTCAATTTGCAAGCAGATAATTTTTCCATTGGCTCTTGCATTTACATCACCACTTTGTGATTGGTTGTTTCTCCCTGTCTATCTAGTACAAACAATTCCCGCACTTTCACTATAAATAGGAGACTCAAATATCAGATCAGTAACACCTTGATAAAGCCTCTAGCGAAACATGCGTCAGCGTTTTGCAGCCTATTCAGATTATCATGTCTTAGTAAAATCTTTATACCATCGCTCCCTTTAATACTTGGTTTCTACTATGTAACTAGTTGCTCCATCAGAGCCGTAACAAGGAGTGGGCGATAGGGGCGGTCGCCCAAGTAAATTTTAAAGCTTAAACTAGTTATAAAATCAAATTAGTGGGCACAATTTTTCCTTTTTGCCCCTAGCTTTAAAATTTCTAGTTATGGCTCTGTGCTCCATTAATCAGTGCAGCGTCTTGTTTGAAAGCGCAAACTCACTAATTGCCACTACATTCTCTAAGGAGTCATGCCAGTAGACACTCCTATGACAGGCATTGCACAATAGTTAACTTGTAACTTTTAGTTTCTTTAGTGCGCTTCTCTAACGGGGATTGTTGACACATAGGGCTACGTTCATGCTATTTACTAATACTCACCCTCTGCTGGCTGTCCCGCGATGACATCTGAACTTTCTTCTGTCATTGCGGGCTTTCTTCGTGTGTCTGGAAGGTCTGCACATGCGCAGTGGCTCTCTGCTGGGACTTTTAAAAAAAAATGAAGTCCCAGCATTAGAAGCACTGCGCATGTGCAGGCCCTCCATGTTGGGACCGGTACCTGCGGGCAGACACGTCTTCGGTCCGGTAAGTATTTAAAGCTATTCTATTGTCTTCTTTTATTTCTGTTGTTATTTTTTATTTTTATAAGTGATCAGTGTTTACGTATATTCCAGCGGTCTCCCCATATATATACCCCTTTTTCTACCCCTAATAACAGCTATTAGGGGGAGAAAAATGGGGTTATATGGGGAGATTGCTGGAATAGAAATCTGAACGCCAGTCTGAGATGCCGTTATTTTAACGCTCAGAGCAGAGTATAAAACTCTGCTCTGAGGGTTAGTAAATAGGTAGCCCCATTGAAAACAACGGGCTGGCAAACACAGAAGAAGTTTGACTGCATGGCCATGGAAACTGTTGATTTCCATGGCGGTTTAGTATTTGTAAATAGCAAAAAGTTCATTTTTGGAGTTATAACTTCATTACTCCAAAAATGAACTTTTTAAAGCTTTAGTAAATAAAGCCCATACTTTCACTTGATTTATTTCCTCCCCGTGTATGTGCCGAGCAGCTGTCTTCTGCAGTATTTGCAGACAGCAATACACTCGGTATAGGAGATCTTCTTTGCTCTCAGGATGATCATACAGTGTCAGTTAATTCTGACACATCCCTAATATAAAATGGGGAGTTCTATCCTGAAGATCCCTGTTTCTCCTATATCACTGCACATTGGATTGCACTAATTTAACCTGCTACCCCACATTTTTATTGGTGTGGGTCCTCACTTAGAATGGCCCTGTTGCGCTAGGGCCGTTTCCTCCCAGCCAGTTTCAAGCTGGGATTTTGATTACATATGCCTCAAGGAGCTTTTGGTGCTCCGATATGTAAGTAAAAAAAAGTCCCCCACTCCTTTCCCTAATTCTAACCCTTGCTCTTTTTTTGTATATTTATTTATTAAACACCAGATTAATAGATAACCTCATCAGGATTTGTTTGGGATGCAGCATTAAATAGGCAGCAAACAGTGTCTCACGACACTAAACATTTCTTTTAATCTTTTTGAGCACATTTTTTCTGTCTTTTTCACCTTTATTTTAATTTAATGGGAAACAGATGTTAGATTATATATATATATATATATATATATATATATATATATACACACATATATATATAATTTATTAATGTGCATAATGTTTTTATTTTTACATTGATTGTTTTAATAAAGGTTCTTTTTGGTTCATATCCATAGCGCAACTCTTATTGTTGTCAAGGAATGAAACACATAGGATCTGATTGTACATCGCTCCGGATTTCACCGCTGCTGCACAATGCAACAGGATACCTGTTGATAACATAGAGTTTTCAACACCAAGACAGTCAGGGCGGCTAACGAAAGCCGCAGAGTTTCTCAGCAGCGAGTACCTGGAAGCAAGAGTGAGCTCCCCGTAATTCTCTCTTCCACTCTTACCGGCAAGACTAGTCAATACAAATATAGGACATGGCATTAGACCTAAATAAGGTGTTATTACAGAGGATCTCTTGCTTAGATATTGGACTCCCACTATTTAATGCAGCACAGGGCAAGCACAGAATATTTTAATTAAGTAGAGTATATTTGAAATAATGATTGAACTTTAGCATGATCAGTTAATTTTTTTTCATTTATCTATTTTTCTTTTTTGTTTCTACTCTTATTTAATAGATTTTCACAGATAAACCAGACAGGGCTGTAGTGCAGGTAGGGAGAGAACCAGGAAGAAAAGGTAGAAATAGGGAACAGAGAGCCAGGAAAAACAGGAAAAGCAGGAACACGAGCAACACGCCAGCAACAGTAGCAGGAGATCACTGCTGAGGCAAAATGATATAACCAGCAACAATGGAGAGGAAGTCTGGGGACCAAATCCAGAGTTAGGAACGTTATGCCACCTACGCACGAAGGTGTTACACTGGTGTTACGTTAGTTCTGTACAATGCCATTTCCTAGGAAATGGGATGTGCTTCCCTCCGCCTAACTAAGATCACTTAAAGCATTAAAACTACATAAAACTAAATAAAATGTTAGAATTCAACTTGTATTAAAGAACAACTAAAAACCTGGGAAATCAGCCAAAGCAAAATACGAAAGATAAAATCAATCTACAATTTCTAGATCTTCCATTACTTTGTTGCTATTGAACTTGCAGATAATTATGGAGCCAGAGAAATAAGGAAACTTTGGTCAGGAGGTGAAGGTACAAGCTCCAATAATTTCAAAATGCCCTCAAATTAGGTGATATCGGCAGCTTGGGTCTAATATAAATTCAGAAGATAAAATTATCGATGTTCAATAACTGCCTAGGAGAAAGCTTCATCGAGGCTGCCTCTTCGAGGCAGAAGCAATCAATTTCCCAGCCAGTTCTGAACTGGCTGGGAGAGAGCGGCTCTTTTGGAATATTTTTGTATTTTTTTTTCTATATATATATATATATATATATATATATATAGGGAATGTATAGGAATGTATATAGGGAATGTATAGGATATTTCCAATCGGCGCACATCCGTTTCAACTACTTGGTGTGCTTAATTAGGTACCAACTGGAGTAAATAGTATACTGTTTGTTTTTGCCTGTTTTCACAAGGTGGACTCGTAAGTGTACCAAGTCCTAAAAAAGTTAGTTGGAGTTCTTTCCTGTATCAGAGTAGTATAAAAGATGTGCTGGTTGTGTTGACCTCATGCACACAATGTGATGGATCAAATCAAATACCCCTTCCAATCAGTGTATAGGGCTTATTGTGATGATTCCTTATCAATTACATGCACTCATTCACTTGGGTGATAACAAAGGTGTACCACAAATCGTTTTTTATATAAATAAACGATTTTTACTTCACAGATTTAAAAGCATGCTTATCGCATAGATAATAAAACAAATATTAAAAGTTCAAAATAATTAATATGCATATGCCTAGACACCAAAACGGCTGATACAGATAAGCTCTGCCTTTTATCTTTTTCCAAACATAGACTGTTTGAATTATTTGGGACTTTTAATATAAATATATTTATATATACCCAATAAAAGTTTTATTTTCATTATATCTTGTGCCTGGAGTGTGCCCTTTGACGAATGTACTTACCTGTTTTTTCTCCTTTTGATTGTTATTTTGAGTACTAAGGGAGCACCTCTTATTCTATATATAAATGAATTATTGTGTGTGTGGTTTTTCGGCTCCAATCTCTAGTCTTAGGGTTAGGCTGTGGGGAGAGATGAATATAGAAGCGAACACTTAGGGTTAGGCTGCAGAGAGGGGATTGATCAGAAAAGGGTAGACTTCGTGTTAGACTGCAGGGAGGGGATGGATCAGAGAAACTGAAGGTTAGGGTTAGGCTGCGGGGAAGGGAGGGTTAGGGTAATGAAAGGGAAAGGTTAGGGTGAGGATTAGCATAAGGGTTGGGGAAATAGGGATCGGCACTAACCTGTCTGCGGTGCGGCAGGAACATTAGTTTACGCTGCCTCCTCGGAAATGTGGATTTGAAAACGGCCCTGTCAAAAAAGGGTCATTCTCAGCTGCGAACCACACCTGATAGATAGAGAGATAGATATGTATTTATAATATACGATACATATACGATATATATAAGTTACCAACATATACATGCACACACACATATATGGTCTTACATATATTTTATTACAAGTATAGTTACTTTAATAAGTTAAATATTTCACTATTAGTGTATTATCTGAGGGACCTACCATTGTAATCCAGAAGTAAACCATGAGAACAGAATAAAATATTACAGATTTACAACAAAAAATAATTTCAGTTCATTCTAATGAAGTACTTTTTAAAACATTTTATTTATATGCTAAATGATCCCTGCAAATCTGAATGTGACTTTTAGCAATATGTAAGTAAGTAATAAAAGCTTGTAACCATATAAGTATCGGCATGACTAATAATGAACAACATTTTATGAGCTGAACTTACATTTTTGAAATAGGGAAAAGCCAATAATTTGTGATTACTCTGCATAATGTGGGCAGAAGATTCTTGTTCTGTTAAGAGCAAGACAAAGAACAGGTGGGAGCTGATACCACCTCTTACCTCAGGGCACAAGTATTTCATTTAAAAACATTTGTCAGGCCTCCCCTTGATCACTTGCAATATTGGAATCAGCTGGGATTTGGCACTGGTTAACCCCTGGCAGTGTTCAATGTGATAATTTTGTTTTATTACAATAGGAAAATGTGTGTAATTATGCAGTTCTTGTGATTTAAGTTATGATAACCCTTCTACCTTTTTTTTCTAACTATTGCTAAATCCTTAGTATGACAATTTAATATTCCACATTCAGAATCTGCTTGAATATCCAATTTATAGATTTTATTCTTTTTTTAATACCTTTCTTAAATTTCCATTTATTCATTCATTCATTTAAAGGCTTCAAGTCCAGCATGCACAGAATTGGAAACTGTTATGTTAGACTGGTTGGGGAAGATGATAGCTTTGCCAGAACAGTTTTTAGCTGGCAGTAATGGTCAAGGTGGAGGCGTTATTCAGGTAAGCTGCAACTTTACTTCCTAAAACAGGCATCTTTAAGTTGTTGTCCAAGAGAGTTGCCATAGTTGTAGAGGTTTCCATGCTGTCACGTATTAGGATTAGCAACCAATCACATATTTATGGTCACATGTAAAGAGCAAAGGTCATGATGGGCCGTATGCAGAGCTTTCCGATATGTTCTACTGCGCATGCGCAGTAATTCTATAAGGTAATCTACGTTACTTGTTGCAACGTAGATTGCGTATACGCGGTTTTTAAGACCGCTCTTATATGGCCCGATGTTACTTAACTCAAATAAATGTAAAAAAAAAGCAACCACAGACAGTATATTTATGTATTAATAGATTAAGTTAAAAGCCCTGTAATAACTTACCATTTGTTACACAGGATTTGTACAACAGGTTTACTTACTAAAAATGTAAATTATGTCTTTGCTAAACCTTTTAAAATATTGTTTGTATGCATAAAGTTGCTTTAATAATTTCCTTTAAAGTTCTTATGTTGGTACACAGTGTTAAATGAAAATACAATTATATTGTCAATACAGCAAACCTGTTTTCCTCTAATATTATGCTTTCTGATTAGCTGTACATTTCTGTGACACCAGAATAATTGACATTTAGTAAACATGTGTATCTCATTCGTGATGTTACCTATTATGAGACATTTTATTGTATTGATTTTCTTTCTCTCCTGCAACTACAAGAGGGCAACAAAATCCTAAATGTTATGTGACTGAAAAGGGCTGAAAGCATATTACTGAACCAAACTGTAATTGCACTGCTGGTAAACTGTTGCCTGTGAAAATTGTCCTGTAATTGCATTTGAAAACCTGCATCTTTCTGATGCATCATTATCAGCTGCTGTGTCTGAGGCAGCACTTGAAATGAGAGGAGAGATGAAAGAGAAAAAACCGTGGCTATGAATCCTGGCCTCTGATATTATGTGTTTACTTTACCATGGTAACTGTAATTAACCATTCCACTTTTGCTATTATCAGTCTTGTAATAAAGAGACTGTGCAAATAGCAAGTTTTGCAAGCGTTAAATGTTCACTGTTTTGAAAGCCACTAACTAGCTTAGAAAAACACCGAATTCAAGGATTATTTTTGGATTGTTAAACATGTTAATTAAATTATGCTTATTAGGATGTAGAGACTTCCTATTGTTGTTCTATTGGTGGTTTTTAAACAAGTTAAATTACTATTATAAAAATTATATATTATGAATATAAATCTATATTGTAAAAATTATAAACAAAATATAACTTATCAAATGAGACAAAGCTTGTCATATGAAACAAATATTCAGCACATGCTTTAATGTGTAATGTTGTATCACTGCCAATTCAACATTGTGCTATTGTATTTTTACTTGTCCAAATATTGCGCACATCACACTTTCGTGGTTTTCCCTACTAAAAGAGCTGACAGCCACAGAGAAGCTATTACTGAACATCTCTATAGACCATTTTTTTTCATACTCCATAAGCAGCATTAGAACAGTGTTGTTAAAACTTCATAATTAAAGCCAATAAAATACATTCTTTGCATTGGTTACAGAAGCATTAGTAAAAAGAAATGCATAAACATGGATACTTCTGTAATACAAACAGTAGATTGGTAAACCAACACCAACATTCAACAAAAGAATAAACAAATCATTTTAATAAGTAAAATATACTTTTAGAGAAACTTGCAGTGCATACATAACACATATATATGGAGTATTTCTCACCCATTTGCAATTCCAATTTATTGAGTGATCTCAGTAAAGCAGCTCTGCCCTTCTGTAGCATCTGCACTTTAATCAATGCTAACGTTTTTTGTCTTCCCTTCAGGTGATCTGAGAGGGATTTTATAATACATTAATCAGTGGGTTTGGGGCTTGATGACACAATTCATATTATACATTTTTTTTTATTACATTAGATATTATTATTAATGAACTAACATTTCCTATTGAATAATATTGGGGGACTGAGAAAGATGTCCCCTTACTAAAGAGTTAACATCTCAAGCTGTGTACAAATCTATGCAATCCAGCTTGAGATGCAATGGTACTCTCTGATCATTATAAGTACCAATGAGCATCGGACTCGCTATAGCAATTTACCAGCAGATCTGAGAGCACCATGTCTTCTAACCATCTGCTGAAACAATTGTATCTCCACACAGACTTATTTCAGCATACACACTGCCCACATTTGTCTGACATGATTTTTAGGATGTTCATAAATAAAATTATTTGAGGCAACATTTTTTTTTTTACATTTTCTTTGTTAAGGAAGTATGATGTCCAAATAACATGACAAGTAACAGTTTGAGATACATAGTACAGCAGACATCAGCAAACACACCAAACAGAATTGTAGGTAGGAGCTAGGTAGGGGAGGGTAGATGTTAAGGTACACAATCTCACAGTTCGCGGAATGCAGATACACTGTATCCAGGTACACAATACTACAGTACACAATATTCAGGTACAATGGTTTTACCCGGTTAGAGTACCAGAGTGACCTGAGACAAGAAGAGAGATGAAACGGGTTACTCACCAGTATGCAGAGCCTGCGTCCGTCTGAGTGTTCGCTAGAGCCCCTAATGGTGGGGATAGACTGGAGCTGGTAAGACTTCTTCAGGATACACACCTTAGAGGGCACCCGGGAGAGGAAATGGGACCAAGCGGGAATGGAGAAAGGCAGGAGGAAAGTGGGTGCAGCAGTACAGAAGAGACTGCACTGAACAGACAACAGGAAACACCAAACAGACTAACTTCAAGACAATACTGGACAGACGAACTAACTGACAAGGAGATCCACACGTCACACACACACCAGCAAAAAACCCACAAGGGGATACACTAACAAGCACACAGGAGAGGAAGGGTTAATACAAATGGGGTGAACGACAAGGAGTAGAAGGGAACTTGAAACACGATGTATACAGGCAGGAACGAGGAAGGTCAACGATGGGGCACTCAAGAAAACACTAGCAAGAAAGATCAAGAGGTAAGAATAGAAAGAAGCACGGGGCAGCAGAAGCTATAACCGGCGGGCAGGAAGTGCAGGCGCCGACTATTTAATAGGACACTGGCCAATGAGAGAGCCCTGCTAGAACCAGCCTCCCAGAGCAACGTGGCGCAGCAAAACAGCATGGAGCGTGGCCGAGCCAATGGGAGCACGGAGCGGGGAGAACACGCGACCTGTAGCCAAGCAACCAGGGCGCTGCCGGAGTCCGGGCAGGAATCGGGACCGCATGGCTAATTAGCATGCGGCCCGCTCACGTGACGGCAGCGGGGCGCGAGGTGCGCGGGCGACTACGAGGTGGCGCTGGAGTGACGCTGCGGCCTCTAACAGTACCCCCCCCTTGAGGAGGGCCCAAGGAGCCCCTAGGAGCAGGTTTATGGGGAAAGTTCCTATGAAAACTCCTAATGAGATCTGGAGCATGAACATCACTTTTATGAACCCATTCCCTCTCTTCCGGTCCATAACCCTTCCAGTGAATGAGGTAGAAGAGGCTACCACGAATTTTCTTGGAGTCGAGGATGGATTCGATCAGGAATTC